>NDXB01001175.1:101363-168834 GCA_002631895.1 Agapornis roseicollis | reverse complement strand
AAAAAAAAAAACAAAAAAAAAAAAAAAAAAAAAAAAAAAAAAAAAAAAAAAAAAAAAAAAAAAAAAAAGTAAAAACATAAATACATATTTTTCTTACAAAAATGAGATTTACAAAATATACACACCGCACTTGTCTTGCACATTTGTTTTTCTTCCACGTGCACATGAGAAAAGACGAAAACGCGAGCTCTGTGAGAGTCTAAAATCAGATCTACCAAAGGATTTGGCTGATGGGCCCGTGCCTCATGCCCAGACTACTGGTATGCCCTCGACAGCAGCAGTCTGCCCCTCACCCTGAACAGGTTTTCTCTTTTAAATTTCATTCCAGACAGTTCCCCCTCTTTCCCCCCCCCCAAAAAAAAAAGTGAAGAGCAGCTATAGGGCAGAGACTTGCTAAAAATCCAGAATGTCCTATTTTGTCCTTAGGCAAGAATATACACACACAAACATATACTTATAAAAACAACCCTTCAGTGAATATAAAGGTGAAAGGAGTATGCAAAAAATAAAATAGGAACAAGGCAACATAAACATTTCAGAAGAGAAAAATCTGTCACATTTCAAAAAGAAAACGGAGCATCCGATGGTTGATTTTTTGAATGTCTTTTCCTTCCGAGAGGTGAGCACTGGAAACTGAACCAGCTGTATTTTAGCTGGAATTAGAAGGCTCCTCACTCGCTGCAACTGCTTGTTTCTAAACCCCAGCTGTGCCAGGAGTCACAGCCGCGCAGCTCAGGGAACCTGAGGAGCAGGCACAGGGTCCATCGTGAGCCAAAACTGTTCCTCCCGTCCCCGGAAGCCATCTATGTGTTGACTTTACCTGCAGCGAGCCCGCTGCGAAGCGGGAGAGAAAGCAGGTTTATGGGAAGGAAAGAGTAAACTGGTATCTTTATGTTACATATTTTAATGGCTCTTGTTTCGGCAGGTGCTCTTGGTTACACTCTTCTTGCCCTCTAAGTCTTGTGTTTCCTTCAACTTAGAAGAGACCCACATGAACGGCAGGAAAACATCCTGCCGCCTCCTTTTTTCATAAAAGGAATGTTTATTTCTGTGAGCTTCTCACATCCAAGGGTGAACCTCAACGACTTCTTTTTGTTAGTTTGCCCATAAAAAACGATCCCATGCTTATGCCTTTCTACATAGAAAACACTTTTGTTTCCCCCTTTGTCTCCTAGAACAAAGGCAAGGGGGAAAAGCCTTCTGCTGAAAAGCAACAAGTCATTTCTTTTCAGGGTGTGGAACAGCAACCCCCTCCTTCCCCACAGCAGCAAGAACAACGGACCGAGGGCCGAATTTTCACTTTAAAACAATTACAAGAGGTATAACTGAGGTAAAAAAAGAACTGACAGAGCAGAGGCACCCCATCGGGCCATAGCAGGCTGTGCGGTACTCACGTGGTAGCTCAGCGGAGCTGGAAGGAGCCAAGCAGGCAGCAAGCTCAGGCTCGGGCCAGGGTTACCCGGCCCACACCGCAGTTTGACCCCAGCAATTCAGAGAGGGTTTGGCTACTTCTAGGCAGGGGCAGCTCAACCAATCTGGCTTCCCCTCCCGCATGTCCAAGGATGTTTTAAGTACGGTTGGGTTTTTTCCCCCTGCACAGGGGTAGCATAAGAGTGACATAAGGGGACTTCTTGCACACTAAGGACTCTCCCGTCCTACCAGTGGCCTCTTTTTCTGTGCTCTTCCACTTAGCTGGGCATAAGCACCATTGGACACAGTCCATCTGAGCCTTTCTGCAAAGATTTTTGTTTGTTTCAAACCCTCTGGGAGGAAGAAAAAGTTTGGACAAACCTCCCTTCCTCCCTCTTCAGGGAGCCATTGCTGCCTCCTCTGCGTCTGTGCATGCGTGTGTGAGGGGATTGGAGGGGTCTCATACTGCCGTCTCGCCTTTGCTGCCAGTACTGAGTCTGTGGTAGAAGCGCCGCCAGGACTGAAGGGTTTTGCCAGACCAGATCCAGAAGCCAGTCGTGATCCCAACAATCATGGTCATGAGGTACTTGATCATGAAGACTGTGAAGTCTGGGCTCATAGGAGCAAAATGGCTGGGACAGGGCACAGCATAGCTTTTGCAGGTCTGGAGGAGCCATGTCTTCTCCCAAGTGCCACGGAAAGCCTGCTCATAAAAGTAACATGCCAGGACAATGGTGGCAGGCACAGTGTATAGGACACTGAAGACGCCAATGCGCACCATCAGCTTCTCCAGTTTCTCTGTCTTGGTGCCATCATGCTTCATGATGGTGCGGATACGAAACAAGGACACAAAGCCAGCAAGCAAGAAGGAGGTGCCAATGAAGAGGTACACAAATAAGGGTGCCAGCACAAAGCCCCGCAGCGAGTCCACGCTGTAGATACCTACGTAACACACTCCACTGAGTACATCCCCATCCACCTGCCCCATGGCCAAGATGGTGATGGTTTTGACAGCGGGCACAGCCCAGGCAGCCAGATGGAAATACTGGGAGTTGGCCTCAATGGCCTCGTGGCCCCATTTCATGCCAGCAGCCAGGAACCAGGTGAGAGACAGGATGACCCACCAGATGGAGCTGGCCATGCCAAAGAAGTAGAGGATCATGAAGAGAATGGTGCAGCCTTCTTTCTTGGTGCCTTGGGCCACAGTGCGGTAGCCGTCCTCAGAGAAGCGCTCCAGACACACCACCCGCTCCTCCAGCAAGAAGCCTGCTGCATAGGCCACAGCTACCATGAAGTAGCAGCCTGAGAGGAAGATGATGGGCCTCTCCGGGTAGCTGAAACGGCGCATGTCCACCAGGTAGGTGAGCACGGTGAAGAGGGTGGAGGCGCAGCAGAGCACAGACCATACACCCACCCACAGCCGGGCAAACCGCACCTCTGCCTCCTTGAAGTACATGAGCCCGTTGGGCCGGCCCGGCTCGCAGGGGGCCCCGCAGTCCCGCTCCCCCAGGAACCGGTAGCCCAAATAAGAGGGCACTTTGAGCTGCCGTGGGCAGGAGAAAGAGAAGCCGGAGGGGGGCTGCGGTGGGGTGAGGAAGTCGGGAAGGTAGCCAGCCGTGGGGTGGGCAGTGGCCCCCCGGCCCGCAGCACCGCCAGACCCCGGCGGCGCGTCCGACGTGTTCTGCCCCACGCAGATCTCACCCGCGCCGTGGACGGGGAAGTTCTCGCAGCGGAGCCGCTCCGGCCACTGGAAGCCGAATTTGTTCATGAGGGCCTCGCACCCCTGGCGGGCCCGCTCGCAAAGAGAGCGGCAGGGCGGGATGGCCTGTTCCAGCACGGTGCACACCGGCGCGTACATGGAGCAAAGGAAAAACTTGAGCTCGGCCGAGCACTGCACCTTGACCAGCGGGTAGAACTGGTGCACCTCCAACCCCGCGTCCTCCTGGTTGGTGTGGCCCAGCAGGTTGGGCAGGATGGTCTGGTTGTAGGCGATATCGGTGCAGAGCGGGATGGAGATGGGTTGGCAGAAGCCGTGGTCCGGCACGGAGATGCCCTTCTCGCCGTGGTACTGCTGCGCCGCCGAGCTTGCAGGGGTCCACAGCAGGGCGGCCAGCAGCGCGGCCAGCCTCAGAAAAGGGCAGCCGGCGGCTGCCGCTCCGCCCCCTACTCCAGTCCTCATCGCCGGGGAGGCCGATGGCCCGGGGAACCGTGGGGAGTCCTTCAGAGCCGAGCGACGCGGCACCCCACGGGCATCAGCGCCCGCAGGGCGGCGGCAGGGCCCCTTCCGCAGCGGCGAGAGGAGCGCGGCTCCGCGCCGCACCTCCGCGACTTTGTTGCTGGGCTCCGGCGGGCCGACTCTTCGCAGCGCGCAGGAGCGTCCTTCGGACAAAGTTTCCGGAGCTACTCCCGCTGCTGAAGGCGACTGGGAGACGCGCGCTAAGCCCGGCAACGGCTCTGACCAGCTCTACGCACGGTCCCGCGGTGACGGCGGCGAGGTTGAGGCGCTGCTCCCCGCGCGGCTTCGCGGCCCTGGCGCCGGGGATTTAGATTACAGCTAACCGGATTATTACCGCGCCCGGCTGAGCCGTGTATTTTACTGCGGGGCTTAAGTAACTTTTAAAATCCAATTACTGCGCGATCCTCCCCGCGGCTCGGCTGGGCTCCGCTCCCGATGGGTGCCGCTACGCTGCGGGCTGTGCGTCCGGGGCGGCCGTGCTGCCTCCCGCCTGGCTCTGCTCGTCTCCGCCCGCACCGCAGCTCCCGGCCCGCGGCCGCGCCGGCACAAAAAAAAGACACATATACGTGCGGGCGCGCCGCGGGGCCCCGCCCCTGCCCCCGGCCCCATTCACAAACCACGCCGGGGGCGGGGTCTCGCCTGGCCCGCCCTCCAATCGCAGCGCAGGGGGCGGGGCTAGCCTGCAGGGGAGGGTTAGAGAGGAGGAGCCCGAGCCTTCGAAGGGGGGAAAAGTTGTTCCCAACTTTTTCCCATTCCCGGCGAGCGGGGCGGGGGAGGGAGGAGGAGCTGCCCCGGGGCCCCTCGGGCCCCCGTTCAACCCCCCCTTCCCCGTGCTTCAGGGCAGAGCCGGGAAGGGAAGGGAGGGGGGACTCAGCCAGCTCGCTCAGGGTGGCCCGAGCAAACTAAAATTAACTGGCTGCTTTCTGAGCGGGCTTTGAAAACGCGAACAGCTGCCTGTGCCCGCGGTTATTGAAAAAGAACGGGGAAAAAATAAAAGGGAAAATAAAAAAAGGCCCAGCGCCCGGGTGCGTTTGCAGAAGGAGCCGATTTCGCTGTCGGGATTGCGTTGCATGTCTGCGAGCCATCGCCTCCCCCAGCGTGGGGGGTTTGATTTGTTATCGCAGCATGACCGTTGCTTTCTGCCGGCAGAATAAACGCTTTATTCATGCAGATCTAAGCTTTAGCTGGGGGAAGGCAGCTTTTTTTGAAACGTCCAGTGTTACCTAAGCAGACAGGAGAAATGTTAAATCCCCATCTGCACGGCTGCAACCCGTTAAGACACTCAAAAAAGACTGTAAAAAAACACAGTTCCTCTGTGGAAGAGCCCAGCCTGCCTACAAGAGAGAAAATGGCAGAGGTTGGGAGAGGGCTGTTACCAACTGCTGGGTGATGCTGGACAGGTCTAGGCCAGTGTACACTTGCTAAGGACAGAAGTGTGGGGTTTGCAGCATAGCTGTGTTTTAAGGTGCACCACTGAAATAAGGGTTGCTGGAACCATCCAGCTTCTGGAACATGCACTGAGAAAGTATGCTCTCAACACAAGCCTGCAACAAGGCCTGCTTTTCCTTCACATTGGCCTACCAGAGCCTGTGGTCAAAGAAAGGCATGGGCCAAGTATTATTCAATATACCCCATCCCTCCCTTTGAGGATAGACATCCCCTGAACCATACTATTATATTCTTCATTTTGCTCCTTGGGACTGTGCTCCTATTAGCAGCTAAGCAAATATATCAGTCTGTAACATCCTCCAGGGCAGTTCAAGAGAGTTTGGCTCAGGGAACCACAACAGCAGTTGTTGGACAAATGTTTCCCATATCCTCTCCTGCTCATGAACGATGTGTCCTCATGCCAGTTACACCACGGAGCTGCAGCTTTTGTTACATTTGTCGAGAGAAGTTGACAGAAGCGAGCTTACTAAAATAAATCTCAAAATAAATAAAACACGTCCTCTAAAAGTGGACATGTTTTTAAAAATAATACTGTGCTCTCCAAAATATGTATGAGCAGGACTAGCGGCTCATGGCTGCAGCAGTTGCTTCTGGAACAAAAACCTCAGTCTTGTCTTCATTTTCAGTTATAGCTATTTGAGTGTGCCTTAGAGGAACTTCAGGCTTTTTGTTTGTTAAGGCTTGTTATCTAAATTCCTTGCTTTTCTGCACCTAGTGACTAAGCAGGTTTTTGAGATACTCTTAACCTAAATAACCTCCCATGGTAAAAAGTTATGCAAACTTCTCTACTCTGTTGGTTGTTCCTTGGCTGTTAGTAACCTTCAAAAAATATATTCTTTCCAGTCTTTTCCTTTTTTTCCTTTCCATGCCATCTTTCTATAACACTCCATGAGCTGCTGAGTCACCTATCTGTTATAATCACCTTAAAGCCTCTATTTTTCACTTTGGCTTATATGGCTGACTTCATCTGCAAAACATTTCGTGATATTCACTATGAAAAGCATTGGATGAAAGGAGATGTTTCACTGGCAGGCAATGACAGTGCAGAGAAAGTAAAGCAACTGCAAATTTTCTGCCCCATGCATTGCTAGTTCTGCTTTCTGCATGTAAACAGACAAGTGCAGAGCTAGTAAAATTGTATTGCAAGAAACTATCTTTCAGCAATCGGGAGACAGTGACAGAAACTATTCAGAGTAAAGAATGTCAAATCAAGTGGCAAGACTTTGTCTGGGTATTTATTTACAAGACAGGGCAGATGGCATCAGTGGTTCTCCCTGTTTCCTACTGGTCCCATTTGTTAGAGTCATTCATCCATAGTACAAACAGAGATGACTGGGAGCTCTGGTATGTGCTATAAAAGCTGTGTGACTCCATTACACTTATCATGAACATAATGTATAATTGGGGTGAAGCAAAAGGAAAAAAGTAAGAAGTGGAAGATTAGGCAGAAAGGAAGAAGGAAGAAGAGCTGTATCCTAGATTGTTTCTTAGGGAGATGAGAGTAAACTTCACACGTAATGGTGCTACTAGGCCACCCCAGATGGCAGGAATGTGCAACAGGATTTACTAAGATGGAGAAGGAAAGTCTCTTGGGCATGTTACCAAATACCAGAAGAGGTTTTTTCTCCTATTTAGACCCACTGTGAGATGGGATACAATCACCGAGAGAGACAGTGGCAGTCTCAAACCAGCAGATTGTCACCTATGAGAATCCCAGGCTCCTAAGTCAGTCTAGGACATCCTGACAGCTTTCAGTGGGTAATTACAAGGAACCCCAAAATGCCGGGTATCCCCAAGCATCCAGAACCTCCATAAGCACCATCAGCCAACGTTTCGAAAGGCAGCAAACTTGTTCTGTCTCCTGTTTTTACCTCAATCTAAATTCACAAACGTTAACCTGCAAAATTACTTACATTTCCCCGCAGCAGGGAAATGAGGGATTCTCATCAGGCACCATTAGCCAGGTTATCAGGCACCCAGAACAAACATGCCGTGCAGGACTTGGCAGCATCTGAGAAACTGCCTATTGCAACCACACAGCAGTTCAAAAGGTTTTCTCTAGAAGCCTCCTAACCACCAGAGTTCTAAGTATCTGCATGGTTTGTCAGCAAGAAACCTTTGCAAGCAAAAATCCTGGCTTCCTAGGGAGGGATTGTTAGGAACAAACAATTACCTGTCTTTATACACATTTTAAAATAAATCCAGTTCGACTTCCAAGCTAAGTCAGAGTGAGGAGCAGCATTTCTACATGATGTCTTTTCCTGCTGTTTTAAAGCCTCCTTAAATTGGGCCAATATATTTTCCCTTGTTTCCTATCCCATCTGATAGAAAACTCTTCCCATGGGGGGAGGGAAAACAAAACAAAACACCCCCTCCCCACCCCACCACTTATTTTGGGTGCCCGAGGGTGAGCATTTTCACATTACCTATTGCAAGGCTTCCAGTCCCCTTTTCCCTCAGAAGAACAAAGACCATTGCTTCCACCTTCTCCTTCCACCAGAAACTTGATGGGCCTCACTGCCCTCCTAACCAGTGCTCTCAGTAGTGCCCCAGTGCCACCACCTCATCTGTGAGGTTTGTCTCAGTTACAATTGGTGAATAACTTCCATGACACTCTTAACCTCATCATTTTGAAGCATACTTGCATATAGACTTACATGATCAGGCAGGCTATTGAGCTAAGAACATCAAAATCTGCACTCCCTAAAGCTTAGTGGGGAAGTGCCAGGAGCCTGGGGGGAAATGATGCATTTGTCTATTTTACATAATGATTTGCATAATCAGAA
This sequence comes from Agapornis roseicollis, assembly GCA_002631895.1. Classification (NCBI taxonomy): domain Eukaryota; kingdom Metazoa; phylum Chordata; class Aves; order Psittaciformes; family Psittacidae; genus Agapornis; species Agapornis roseicollis. Next base: position 160,953 of record NDXB01001175.1, on the reverse strand, counting down.
ATAAAGTAAGTTCAGAGTATTCTATCTGCTTGCATTTCTATCAGTCTGATAGATTAACTTGTGTCTTGTCTGAGCTCACTAAAGAAATCTAGTCTTTCTGTAAGGAGGAAGGGGAGCCTGGTATTTCACAGGCAGGGAGTGGGGAAGGCAAGCCCCTGCCCCCCACCATTGAGCTGTAATTTGAAATTAGATTGAAGACATAAGAAACTGGTTGAAAAGAGCATACGGAGAGGGCACAGGTAACAAAAGGAAGGGGATACTGCTGAAGGGGATGTGGTTTCCCACAGTGAAAGAGGTAAAAGCTGGTTGCATCCTGGATTTGTAAGATAATTATTAGCTTATGAAGTAGTATCCCAAAGGATACAGGGAAGCAACACTGCCTTCCACATTTACAATCAAACTGGGGAAAACATTAGGAAACATTCACAAAGATGGGCTATCAGGCTGATGATTGTTTCATCTCCCAGACCCGTGGATAAGAAAACAAAACCTGGAGTTGATCTGCTCATCCCTACTCAGCAGTTCAGTGAGGATATGAGTTACATTTTAACCCTTGCATGGCACTTTGAATACGCCTGTTTCTTTAAAGTGAATTCAGTCTGCTTTCTCACACTTTTAGGGTTGCAGAGGATGTCTGATATAAAAGGCAGGCAATTCCTCCCTATTACACTTCCTTAAGCTAGGTGGGATTTTTAACAAGACAAATTCTCTGCTGGCAGCAGTATTATCAGCCAGACCCTGTGATCATTCTGGGTGCTTGGAGTCTTCCAGTACTGCTGTAGCTGATCTTGGCCAATTGCATGTACAGCTGGATATGCGATAGATCAGTCTGGGCAGCACCACAGGGAGAACTGTTTGGGATGGAGCTGCCCCAGGCTCCCTTCTTTCTGATGCTGCGGAAGTCTCAGCCTCATTGTTGCTCCAGCTTATCCTGAGCTTCTCCCAGTGTCTGTGAAAATGACTCGTAAGACTGCAAAGGTCTCTAGCAGAGATATCCACAACAGCAATAATAATGCTTTATAAGCCTAAAAGTATTACAGATCCAAACAGAAATCAATATACCTTTCTCTACTTGCTCTCACCATTGTGGAATGTTTTCGAGGAATCTGGCTAGCGTCTTTTTGCGGTCCAAACTCAGCTTCTCAGAACTATAGTCCTCCGGCCTCTGTTCGGCACCATAGAACCTTGACCTCATCTAGACTTTCAGACATATCTTTTCCTCTAGATTTCAGTGATTGCTGTTCCTTCTGTGTGATTCCCCTTCCCATAAATCTCCCTGGAGTTTCTGAGGACAATCAATGACAAGTGCTAACACCTGATCTCTAGGTCCTGCCTGGAGGAACTGCACAATTGCAAAGCCCAGCTGTCTGTAGAAAAGCCAGAGGAAACTAGTTTTCCTCCTTCAGCCAGCCAACTTGACATAGCTGTCCCATTTGTGTAGCTTCCATTAGCATGCCTTCAATCTCTTCTCCTGGTGAATTTCTGTATGCAGCTCTAGCAGTGTAAGGCTGACTGAGGTATGTAACAATGTAATAAGAATCAGCCAGGTTTCTCAAGTTTGTGCATAAATTTCCCATCCTATTGCAGATGGGGCCACTATATTTATGAATAAATATACTTTTGTCCTGCTTCCAGCACCAGGGCTGGTGTGGATCACTCTCCTGTTGATGCCCTGTGATTGTGAGGGATGCAATGGTGAAATGTCTTATGGCTATGTCTCATGTCATTTATGCCCAACCTTGTTTTAATTTTTTCTATAGACTCATCTATTTGAGATAGTACTTTAAATCCTCTTTAATGAACAGACTGAAGACTTGCACTTGTCCTGTTTGGGTTGGTGGGTAAGGTATCGCTTGTTTCAGTGGAAACAGAGCAGGATACTCATCAAAGCCTCAAGCTCTGCTTATGTAGGAAGAAGAACCGGATTTGGCCCAAAATAAGAGATGGGAAAGACTTGCTATATCGTTAAGTCCCTGCTATTACATATGCTAGTGGTGTAATTAATCTAATTTAGAACGCCTTGAATAATGGGACTGTTGCCATCTCTCTTAGGACATGGTTCTGCCATCTACAATCATATTGGCAGGAAGCCACTGCCTGATGTTAGAACAAATAGTTTGTCTTTGCTTGATTAAGACTCACTAAAAATGAGTGTAGCCTCCAGAAATATGTTGTTTCCAAAGCTTTGAAAACAAGGGAAGAAGAGCTGTTGTTATTCAATACAGAACCTGCCAGATGTCTAAAGAGGCTAAGGAATTCCTAAGCCTCTGTTTACAAAATCCTCTCTCCTCCTCCCATGAATGCTTAAATTACCAATCACTGCTACCATCCTATGTTTAGGGTGAAATTTCCTTAACCGACTCCACTTCCAAAATTGGATTGGAAAGAGAAACAAACATTTTAATTACTTTTATTTTCCCTCTTCCTGACAGGCTTGCACAAATTAACCCTTGTCCTCCACAATTACAATTAAACTCTTCAACAGAATTGTTTCTTCCTTTGGTCCCAGTCATGCCCTGGAGATGCTGAAGTGGTTCCCTGCTTGAGGCCATGTGAAGGTTTGCTGTGTAGGGCTACTGCCTGCTGCATCCCTGCAAGCTTTGGAGATGGCTGATGCTGCTGCATGGAGAATTTCCCTTTCCAGGACAGCCCCCAGGCAGTGGTGACCCAAAGTGCATTTCAATAAAGCAGTACTGTTAAAGAAAAGGGGCAGAAACCTAATGCCAGTGCCTACAGACAGCTCTCCTGAGAAACTGAGTTCATGGAACCTGTGGACCAGCATCACATGCTCTCTTCTGCCTTTGCATAACCAGTTCTTTCTAAACTATGGTCTACACCAGTGTCAGTCTGCATTGACTGGGCTCTCTTGGAGCTGGTACTCTGCATGGCGGTGGAGATATTAAGCTGATTTCCTTCCATGGAGGGAGGGGAACCAGAAAGTAGCGCTTCAAATAAGCTCCCTCCTCATGAAGTCTCTGAAGGGAATGAGAGCCCATTTTCTTAATTACATGTTCATTAGTATGTTTAGTGCTCTCCTCCCTCTCTTCCCCCAGCTCTGCCACCTGGGAGTTTCTACTATGTTACTGGAAAGCCACAGAGGTTTATTTAAATACCACATAGTCAGATTGGAATGAAAAGCTATGAAGCTTCCCCTCTTTAATACTTTTTGAAATTATTTATGGGCTATGCTTCTTGCCTACGTAGAAGGTGCCTTCTGAGATTCCTGCAAGTCAATGCAGAAATAGCTGTTTGAATTGAGCAATAATTAGAAGCACATGGAGCGAAGCAAAGCATCAGAGAAATCCCATTCTACTAAAGAAACACTGCGTCTGAAATAGATTTCCACTGCCTGTAACGTTTTCTCATATGGGCTGCAAAGAAATAACATCATGTGTCTGGTTTGCACCTACCAAAGCTGGGAAATTCAAAGTAACATCTGTAATTCTGCTCTGCATTCGGTCTAATGCTGCATGGCGTTTGCAGCCCCTACGTCTGCCTGGGCCACAGTTACAATTTTTCTTTGCTAGACAGCTTCTTCTAGTGAATATGTGTATATTTGTATTTAATTCTTCTCATTTTTAAGGGTTTAAAATGCTGAGGAAACGTTTGTGACTTCAGACGTGGTTATGATCTTTTGTAATCCGCAGGCTCAGCCTGGGGAAGGTACTCAGAGCTCTCAAATCCCAATTTGCTGGCAAATTCTTAGGTGCTTGATGCGGTAGATTGTTTCACTCCTGACTTCTAAAAATAGCAGGTCCTGCTCTCCTTGCTCCCACAGATCATCCCTTTGAGTTTAGAGATAACTGAAAACTCCAAGCTCAAATTTTAACTCTCTTTGCTTTGCTTATACAAGCGCAACTGGACGCAGTTTGCTGTAGGGTTTTTGTTGAACCATGTTGTTGGTGTGAGATGATTGCAACTTATTGACCTGAGAGCTAGTCATAAAGCCATATTTTGGTCAGCTGCTACATGTGTAGAGTAAAGCTGTGCTTTTAGTGATGGACTTGCTCATGTTCATACTCCAATGTAATGGAGTATCCACCAGCCTTTTTAAAAAGCAACAGTGTTTTCTAATTACAAAAATACAAAACATCTCTGAAAACATAAATATTGTAGGAGTCCAAAGTGTTCAGATCTTGTGCTGCTCCAGAGTGTTTACAAACAGGTTTGAGTGTTTTGCCTGGAGCAGAACTGGCTCCTAGACAAAAAGCCTGATTTTGAAGGAAATCATAAACGTTGGCAGGATGCTGTTCTCTCCCTGATGTGAGCCAGCAGCCTGCACTGGGCTCAGTGAGGCTGCGGCGTGCTCAGGGGAGTTGTACAAGTCAGGCAGGGGCTGGTCTCACCGGTGCGGCGAGGAGCGAGCGTCACAGCCAGACCTGCGGTAGGAGGTAGGAAGTGATGCTGGGAATGCTATAGGTGGCATTCCTCTGTTGGACCCTGCCTCCCAGCCCCATGCCGCAGTAGGCGCAGGGTTTTGCCTGGGGTGTGAAAACTGAAATTCCAGCTGCTGATAGCTATTAAAGTGCAATTGCACAAGTAGAGATGTTAATGCCGGCGTCTTTGCTGAGCTCCTAGTGGTTTATTTTTGTAAAGGCTGTTGCAGGTGAGGGGGGGATAATATAGGAAAGTGACCTAATTAAAACAATGACTTTCTGGGCAAAACAACCCAGGTCCTCCAAGTAGCATCTTAGAAACTGCACCACATGGTGTGTTTGCAATGGTGGAGGAGTGGTGATCCTGGAAACTGCAAATGGACATTGATGGTGTTATTTTAAGGTCGGTGATCCATGGGTGTCTGTGAGGTGCTTTAAATGGGTTTTACCTGAATTTGAATTACAGCCCAATGATGGGGTGAAGCCGGCATCATGCCAATGGCCCCTGGTTAGGGAGGAAATAAGCCTCTGAAAATGTGTTGTTGTTATGAGCCAAGTGCAGTGTGGTCCTTGATGCTTTCCTAGACACAGCAGTACAGGCATTTTCTGCCCGGTGAGATCTTATTCATGCAGATTCTCGTTGTGGTAGAGGAGGGTGTTGACTCATGAAACAGCCTGTGGGAAGTGGGACAGCTGAAGAGGTGAATGTCCTCAGCTCATTCCCCTGCCCTGTGCCAGGGATTGCTGCCTCCAGGGCAAGGACACCTGGACTTAGCTCCAAGCCATTTTAGCGCTGCCCGTTGGGTCGCCCACTATGTTAGAGCAGTTCAGGCTTCGCCCTGGCTTACTTCCCCACTTTGGGCTCCAAACTGAGGTGATTCCTGGAGCCTCTTTACTTTTGGCCCAGAGATCCTTATGTAAGGGGCAGCTGCTTGTGGGAGAGCAGCAGGGTAGGGCGAGGCGGTGGGAGCTGCTGCAGCCATCTGATTTTCATCTGTGTCTGTGACTCAACACTCTCCCTGACCACAAGGGTCAGCTCTTTGTGAGTAAAGTCTATAGGCGTTGGTCCCTAGATATTATACAGATACGGTGAATCTGGGCTCTCTGAAGCAACCTGAGCAGCTGAGTAATAGCTACTCACCAGCTTCCAAATTTGCTCAATGATTGTGAAGAATAAGGTTCTATTTTCAAGTATTTCTAAGGCAGCTGTGCTTAAAACATTGAAAAATCTAAACCAGCATATCTTAAAGCTGTTTGTTTCAGGTTTTGTGGGTTTTTTTCTGCTGTTCTTTTTAAAGTGAGACTGCCTCTCTCCCTTTAAGATGCTCTCAGACTCTGGGTGCCCACCACCAGGGCCACGGGTGGGGAGGAGACCCAAGGACCCAAGCTTCTTCTGAGCTTCTTCAGAGGTCCACCCCAACGAAGATGCTTGTAAGCTGCAACTGAAGCCAGGCAGCTGGGAGCCAGCACAAGTGGTATTTTGCTAGATGAATTCCCTAGGGTCTGAGGGCTTGTTTCCTAACAGGGCCAGCTTTTGTCCATCTTTAAAAATAGTGATCTCAAAGTATGCATTTTTTCCACTATCAAAATCCCTCTTGAAAAGAATTGTTTGTTGAAAACACCAAGAAAATTCAATTTACTGGTACGATTTGAAGTAATCTCTTTTTCAAACATGATGGAAAAAAAGTGACAATTGGGATAGGAGCTCATGTGGAAGCACCATGGGGGAAAACCCGAAATGTACATCATCCCAATATATTTTTTTTTCTGAAAAACACTTGAAAAAAGACACTTTCATGAATATGAAGAGGGTATGTGACACTCTCTTCCTATTCATGAGCATACAGTTAAAAGAAAAATCAGGTCCATTTTTAATGCAGAAATGCCAAGTGTTTCTCTCTATAAACAGAAGTAAACCCAAATTGTATAGCTGCCTCCAAGCCCAAGCACCCCCTTGACTGGAGGAGGAATTAGTGGCTTGCATAATCAAGCCTGGGGAGCTCATTTTGTCATGCTCAAAGGGCCACAGTGGTGCAACAGTAGGGGTGGAGGGATCAGCAAGCACCAACAATGAATTCCCTTCATTTTTCCAATTTAAGGCCTGAGTAGAGGAACTGCAAAGCTCTTCTTTTTTGCTTTTTCTGTTTTCCTTCTCTTTTTAAAGGCAGATGAAAAAAGCAAGGCAGTAAAGGAGCCAGGTTGACACCTGTATCTGTGACAGCTCAGGCAAGGGAAATAGTGGGAAAGGATCCTCTGGCAGCAATTTGAAACTGTCCCCTTTCTGACTTGGAGGCTTTGACTGATGGCGCAGCTTTGTGCAGCCATATGGTCGAACATCTTGAAGGGCCAGCAAAGGGGTGCTGGTGCCAGTGCTGGGAAGGGGAACCAAGTCATTATTGGAAACCAGATCTCTGAGAGAGAGGAACCATTAGTGCAAAGTCCTGCTTCAAGTTTCACTGTCCTCTTTGCACACAGGCCTTGGCATGGCACTGGGGGGGAAGGCAAGACCTAGCCTGGCCATTGGGGAACTGTGGTTAGAAGGAAGGTCTTTTTCCTCAGCGCTTAGTGCACAGTGTGGTCTCTTTACCACACTGTGCACTAAGCATTTCTTTCCTCTTTACATGTACTCAGACGCAGTCCCTGTTTTTATTCATCCAAATCCAAATTTGGCTTTGTTATAAACTACCACATTGGTTCTCTCTGCAAAAGAGCTGCTGCAGCACCAGGAGGACAGGGTTTGTTCAGCCCAGGCTGCAGCTGAGACCAGAGGAGAGCAGAGCTCCCCAGCCATTAATGTAAAGCAGGAGCAGGGCCAGCAAGATAAGAGTTGTAATGACCACTGTGGGGTCCCACTTACGCTTTTATTACTTGGTACATTACATTTGTTTCCAGCAGAGAAGAGTTTATGTGTGTGTGGCTGCATTGGTTGTGTTGGACCGAGCTGCCTACATGGTTATGTGGATGGACTCCAGGGACAGAGCTGCTCTTCCCCTTAATAAGCTCCTCGCACCACATTAAAGATAAAAGGAGAAGGGAAATATTTATATTCTGACAAAGCAGCTCTTCCCTTCAGGCTCTTGTTTTATTTATTAGCTTGCTCTGTCCCTCTTTTGCAATTTTTTCTCTCTCTTTCAGTGCCTTTGCTCTCTTTTTCTCCTTTATTCACTAATTTCGTCCCTGGGAGACAGTGACAGCAAAAACTTACGCATTGCTGCCCAAGACATCAGATTCAAATTGTGTAATTCCCAGTCAATAACTACAACTCTCCCCCCATCTGTGTTTTTAACACAAAGTAATCATTTATAGTGCTTAAACAATTGAATATAGTACATCTGGTTTACTCCAATTGCTTTGGATGAAGCTGTAGAAGTAAGGCAAGTTGGCTTTTTCATGGTTGTTGTTGGTTGTTTGTTTTTTATACAGTGCGACACAGATGCTGAATATCCTCCCTTGTTTGTGTAAGCAGTGAAAACCGCTATCATTCTCGTCTGGAGAAGCCCTTACTGAGGCATGACACAGCTACACTGAGACCTTTCTAACCTCATTCATCAAACACTTCCTTTCCTCTGAGGCCTTATCCCGGGGGACCCTTCATTTCCTTCAACTAATATGGCACACGAAAGGAGTCTTGGGTAAATTCCTGTGTCTGAGTCTAGCTTGGAATTTGTGTAAAGGCTCAAGAAGGTAGAGGAATGATACAAGTACAGGCAATATATGGTATTTTGTCCATTCTGCTTCTTTTGCTCTTAGACATCACAGAAAATCATGTGCTGTCCTACAATGTCAGGGGACAACAGTGTCCATATTACAGTTATTCTTAGAGCTGTATTTTTCTTGCCACAATCAAGCAGCTTTCTGCTAAGAGTGAAGTAACAAATTAAAGACAGTTGGTGCCCAGAAACTTCACCTCACTGACACTGTTATGTTTCTGCCTGTTGGCATAGAATAGCAAAATATCTGCAAAGCCCAGCCTTTACACCACCACGGTGAAGTTCTGTAAGCTGTGCACTACTCGGTGAATGAGTTGCAGTGGGCTGGGTGAGCAGGCTGGATCTTACCATTCACAATCACCCCCCAAAAAAGCACCACAGCTCTGTTTCCAGACTGAGCAGGAAGACAAAGGAATTTGTTAATTGATTTTTCTCCCTCCCATATCAATTAATGAAGCCCATCAAGGGAGATGTGTGCTCTTCTCTCTTAGTTAATTAATCCTTTCCCTTTATCTCCACGAATAATGGCAATAAAGCAATTAGCGAAGGATTTGCAGGGTGTGGAGCAGTGAGAGATTCCTCCAGCCCCTCTGCAGCTCAAGCTGTTCAACACTGCTGCAATTCAGCCTCTCTCTGAAGGGATTTGTCCCCCACCCTTTGCGGTGTGCCTGCTGAAAGCCCTGCCTCCTCAAGATGTGAACCCCCCAGCTTGCTTTCCTCCAAGGGAGTGTTAACGCTTTCTGTGCCAGTCCTTGGCAAAGGCCCCCCTCCAGGACAATGGCACCAGCCTTCAAAAATGACAGGCACTGGCTGCCGGTGGCACCACCGTCCCCATAGCCCCTGAGCCTGTGGCTCCCAGGGAGAGTGCAACCCCAGCACCACAATGCTGCTTAGAACAGCAGTCCCACTGCCTCCATCTTCTCGTCCAGCCCCGTCCTCCCATCCCAGCCCATACACGTGCTCTCCCTCCCTGAAACCCCCAGTGAGCAGTTCAGGTCTCTCAGCCAGTAGAAAGTTGTAAACCCTGCAGGAGAGGAACTGCAAGAGGAGGGAGCTATCCTCTCCACTCTGTAACAGTGAGGTGTTGAATGGCTTTTGCCATTCTCCCCAGATGTTAGGACTCACCTGAACAGCTGTCTCCAAACTCCCTGACACAACTGATGGTGGATGCCTTTTGTGGAAAGGAGCACAGTTGCACAGTGGGGGATGTGCTGGGATAGAGAGCAATATGTGGGTATGGGATATTCACACCCTGACAAGGCATCTGTCCCTGTGCTCTTCTGCCCAAGTTGCCCTTTTTCAGCATCTCTTCTAGGTGGCTCCCTTTTCCTGGAGCATACAGGTGAGTCCTGGCACTTTGTCCATGGCAGCAGCAAAGACCAGATTCCAGACTCGGCCAAGGGCATTACTGACAATTTATGTTTTGAAATGTTCACATGTTGGGTGGTTAAGGTAAGGCAGGGCTCAAGGATTTCAGGTATTTTATAGGCAAACTTGGGAAGCCAGTGTGGTGTGACCTGCTTCTGTCTACTTCCTCTCACACCTCTGCACAGGGCTTGGCGTGGAGGGGGTGAAAGTTGGCTGCACAACAGGGAGCACAACACACTTGACTGGTTTTGTTCATTTAATGGTTCTGAATCACTATTTCTTATAATTTGCCTTTAGATATTATTATCAAAGAGTAAGTCTGTTGATAATGTCCCATTTAAGGGAAGCTTTATAGAGTATTCTTTTTTTCCTACTGCTTAAAGAGATTACCAGCGAGTAAGTGGCAGGTCCTGAAACACTGCAGCAAGAACCACCCATGTGTTTAACCTCTTCCTTTCTGCCCACAGCTCCCCTTCTGCCTTCCCATTAGCAGCAATGGTTTATTGTTGAAAGGCCCATCTCCACTCTTCTTCTGGAGGCACAAAGAGCTGGAGATGAAATTCTCCCCCTTCGGTGCTCCTGGCTATGAAAAGTGGGAGCCCTTCTGGTTCCCTGAGTGACACAGTCGCCTGGGAAGGGCAGGCAGATCCAAACAGCCCTGTTGAGAGTGCTCAGTGAAGTGATGCCTTCTGCATTGATGGAGTCCTGAGGGAATGAACACTGGGCTCTGAGTACTCCCACTTCCTCTTGGCCCTCAGGCTTTCAAGAGGAAAAAGGTCTCATCTTAACGTGTCAATTGCCAACAGTGGTAGCTCTGCAGCCATACTGTCAGGCAGCATGCCCTTGCAGGGATCAGGATGGATGCTTCAAAATGACTGCAAGAACATAAGGAAATTCTCTGTATGTGAAGGAATGTGTCCAGCTGTCCTTCAGCCAAGGTGTTTTACCCCAGTGAAAAGGGGTGACACATGTTTGGCTGCCTCTCAGCCTCATTTGACAATCCCAGCCAGGCTGATCAGCCCTGTGCTATTGCTGTGTGTCCCACAGGCTTTGTGAGCTGCCCAAAACTCATGAAGAGAAGAGCTGGTGAGCTCTTCTAAGAAGCATCTTCTGCTCTGGACTGTTACATCAGACTGAATTCCTACCTCTCAACTCAGGCTCCACAAAATTAACTTCTTGATGTAAAGTACGTCATTTTACTATGCAGTCACTAAATATATCTGCTTGGGTCAGTCCTTCTGTCGCTGGGGGGAAGTGTCTTGGGTTTTTCCTTTGTATATCACATCGCTTGCTCACCGCTGCCATGCCTATCTCTATTTTCAAATGTAAACTTGGTGTGCCACTATCGAGTGACAATGAAGAGATGTGGATGTTCTGTGTGACAGCATGTATATAGTAGATGCATATTTGTCCTTAAGGCGAGATGCAATGTTTTATTCCAAGGGAAAGAAGAATGACCTTTAGTCTGTCTGGATATTTTACAATCTGTCCTTCCTTTTCTATTTCCTGTGAGGTTAAAGACCTGCTGGTGATGATTAAAAGTACAGCAGTTCCTTCTCTCTTTAAATAGTTTTTTTTGAGTTATTTCAGAAGCAAGAGGCTAGAAAGGGTTACTTGCATCTTCCTTTTCATCCTGCTGTCCACCAGAAATCAGATTCTGCTGCATTTTACTCTCTAACAAAAGTAAAAATTAGTAACCTTTTCTTTCTGTTCATATCCAGCAGCTGAACATCCCCTGCCCCTCCCAAACAGATTCCCAGAAGGATATATTTTGCAGCCTTCATACCAACAGCTTGCTTGCATAGTGCCAGCGTGGGATCTTTAGACTGCAGCTCCTAGCACTTCTGGGTCCGCATAGATTAGCATTTTAGCTGTGGGGAGGCAAGTTCAACACTTTATTCCTAATTAAAACGGAAATGGTGGTCAGGGTTCATATCAGATCTGTCCATAGCTGCAATATGTTTTTCTGCAGAACGCTGGCAAAGATATTGTTGAGAGAAAACACAATAAGGTGATGCCAGAAGATCATCTGCATTGCACAGATGGTCTACATGTGCACCACAAATCCAGTGCTTTGGGAAATGTTGAATTTACTCTGCTATGGCTTCACAGCTGATTCCAACATGTACCACAAGCCCCCCTGACACTTCCGGGAAGTGTTGGGCTTGCTGCAAACTCTCTGCAGCTGGTCTGTGCAGATGCAGTGGAAATGCCTGGGAGTTCTGGACACTGAGAAACCTAAGGGTTACTATTGCATGGTACTTCCAGATGGGCCACTGGACTGCCAGAAATCCCCCACAAAGATAAAGAAAGTCCTCAGATTCTCCCTTCCTTCCAGACAAAATCTGTGGGCAGAAGAGGGCATGTCCAATTAAACCCAGACATGTTAGCCGTGCTCTGATCTGTCTGCTGGATGTCTGCAAGATGCAGAGAGATCAGGCAGATGATGAATGGTGTGGCAGTCTAAAATCACACTTTGTTGTGAGTAATGTTAGCATATTGGTGCAGCCTTTCATTCTCAGCGTTTGTCAAAAGTGATTAGTTCTCTGCAGGATCAATGTTTGAAGTACTTTTTCCACTCCAGATTCTCTTCTTTCCCAGTTTATAATCTCCAAAAATCGTCTGCTTAACAGTAAATCTGTGCATAGCAGTTCCATTTACTTGTGTTCATTCTAGCTTCATGATATATGTGTGGGACTATTTAAATTCTCTTACTGAATAGGATCCATCCCAAGTAGCCAGGAAATCGCATCAGGCCAACCACCCTGCTCTCCTGTTTCCCCAAATAAGAAGGGTGCAAAAACCAAAAAGCTGTCACTTGTCCTTGCCTCCAGGTTTGGGCTGGTGGCCTCTCAGTCAGAAGGCACTGAAGGAGATCAAACTGCTACAGAGCTGCTGTTGAAATTGCAGACTGAACAAAAGAAAACAAAACCTCCAGCATTACCAGTTAATTCTCTTTCTGTAGGCAGCCTGGAGCCCCGCACAAACAACTTGAAGACAGAGCATTAATACAGGCTCCCCAAAGCCCTCGCTGCTAACTGGAAGGAGTAAATACCATCCATAGGCTGGAATGCTCTGCTCATGGTTTGTCTCCCCTCAGATAAGTGGTGACATACAAACTCACCCAGATTAAAAAACTACCAGGAAATATGCCAAAGAAGAATTTCCTGTTTTAAAAGGCTATAGAAGTCGCTATTCTGTCACATTAGAAATACAGATTGCAGCTGGGACTGTGAATAAACACAGTAACTTCTGGTTTGCCATCCAGAAAAGGAGGGCCTGGCTTTATGGCTGTTGCCCAGAGCTGGGGTGAGGAGAGCTGGGGTGTCCTGGATCCCCCTGCCAGAGTGCTGCAAAAGGGGCCTCTGACCTGGACGGCTCCAATGGCAGCATGGCACAGAGACATGCAAAGCCCTAGTCATCCAAAGACAGGCAAAAATCATACTTCAAGACATAGTTAATGACCTGGCTGGAAGAGGATTCTGCCACTATGTCACTTCCCCTCCCTGTGCAGCTCTGTTCAGACGTAAATATTAATTTCTGTTGGAATTTTGGCTGGCATCATTCTGTACCTTCCTCATGCACTCACTCTCTGTCTTCCCTGGCAGATGGCTCTTCTCAGATCATGAACCTGTTACTGAGTAATTGCATTAAGACAATGGAAATAGGGCCTTCTGTTTCTCAGCTTTTCTCCTCTGTGAGCAGGGTGGAGGTAACTGTGGCAGACGGAGGTGGAGGAGCAGTTCACCACAGGTTGCTTTCCAATCAGACAATCAAAGTGCTTAGCCAGATCCCCACCCTCTTATAGAAGCATATGGAATTGGAACATAGCAAGACCAGAATTCCTCTCTCATCTTTGTGTAAAATTTGCATTAAGAACTTCCCTGCCTTAACTGCATTTTGTGTGGAGGGCAGCCCCTGGTGTAGAAGTCACATTATGGTCCCCAGAAGTTCATTTTCACATACTATTGCTGGTCACTGGGGGAGCTCACTATATGCAAAGCCCCTGCTGTGCTTGTGGAAATCAGCTGGACATACAGCTTTTCTGTACCAAAGAGGGACAGGCTCTTGAGTACCTAGACATAGAGTCTCACATAAATTAAGTAACTGTATGGAGCTTAATAGGACCATGTTCCTCACTCCCTAAAACTGAGAGAAAAAGTAGGGTTAACTTGTTATCCTTCAAGTAATGGACTTTTAACAGGACTCTTCCTTGGCTGCCATTGTGTTGCTTTCTGTCACTGAAATTTAGCTGCTGAAATCTGTAATATAAATGTGTACATACCTCTGCCTATAGTATGCAGTGTTCCAGCTTTCTAAAAGCAACATGCTGTATAATAATGCAGTAAATATAGGTCATCTTCTGTAGAATTTAGCTTTTAGCAAGTGGAGCAATCCCATACATAAAATGCAAAAGAAAATTCCCAGTGTGGGCATCAGCTTTGTTCACATGATGTGAATGTATATGCTTGAACTGTATAAACACACAAATTAGCAAGTGTATGATGGAATATTAGCTGAAGAAATGTTTGCAGTATTTTGCATTAGATGCTACTGATGCTATTGTATTAGATGTATTAGATGCTACCTGAAGCTATCAGAATTTTCCAGGATGTCTTTATTAACCCATAATGTGTAATAGTAATTGGAAAAAAAAGTTCCCTGCCTCCTAGAACAGCTCTGTCTCTGGTGCAGAGGGCTTCACTTTTCATCTGGAAAGCCTGACATTGACAAGTCACTTTTTTAAGTCTGAATTGTGAAAGGGAGGAAGAACAACTGCTTTGTCTGATCATAGACTTGAATGAACTAATCTGGTGTCTGAATTATTTCTGATGGCACAACACCAGCACCCATCAAAGAGTTCTCTGTGGGTAATTCTGAAATCACCTTCTGAAAATACTTTGAATTTCACTTTTTCTTCTTATTCCGTGGCAAGATGATAATGTTCAACCATCAATCAAAAAGAAAATACACAAGGAAACTTTAATTTTAATAACATCATTCAGGCTTAGCTAAGCATGAAAAGCCACTAAGAAGGCATTAGCTGTTGTCGTAATATGACCAGAATCTTGGGGGTTTAAGTGGAAACTTGTATTGCATCTGTTCTTTGTTCAGTGTATGACTTGGAAGTTAATCTCTAATGAGTGCCTAATCTGCTGCACTTTTCCCTGTGACTTGGCATAAACATGGATTTTTTTGGCATAGTTTGGCTGTAATAATTTACTATGAGCTAGAATCACAGATCTGCAGCTCTTCACTAGGGAATAGTAAACATGTGGCATCTTTTAAGTCAGTTAGGCCATGCCTAAAGTAATTTACTGCAGCATAGATGGATCAGTACATTGAGGCTACTTGGTACCAAGACCCCTATATCTAACCTGTTGGCCGTTTGGGAGTTTTACTTTGGACTAGGTGGTCTGGTTTCTTGAACCAAATGTTCCCACCAAGGATGTGCCTTGAAACTCCCCAAAGGACCATGTGTTGACTCAGACTTTCAGGTCTTCATTATGGACTGGAGCTCATTAGGTTGCATCCAAATCAGTTCTGGCTTAGCATCTTCTAGGAGCAATTGATGCACATAAAAACCATTCTGCAAAGCAAACCAATTCTCACTATGTGGGCATGCTCAGGAGATTTGCATTTGCTTCAAGACTTCACTGCTGCTCAGGACCTACATCCTAACATAGACACACACATTGGAACATAAATAAAGTAAATTTGGGGATGTTGGTGGTTTTTTTTGACAAACCATTGCAGGTTTTATATTTCTGAAAACAATTTCTCAGTGACAGGATTTTTCCAGTCATATTGAAGATGAAAATCCATTCATTGTCACGGCCAGATTCACAAAAAAGCTTGAGGCCTAATTTTTAAGGAGTCAACAGTTCTAGCTAGATCCAGATACCCAACTGTTGAGATTCTGCTTAGAGCCATGTGCCCAAGGCAGCCCTGTTGTGTTCAGTGCACTGAGCTTTCTCACCTCACTGCAGCTCATGCTCCATACTAGCGTATAGCTTGACAAGGACCTTATCTGGCTACAAATCCCATGTAAACATGTATTTTTGTGTGTGTGTGTTAGAGTTCTGTCTGCTTTGATGGTGGTCTGTAAGAGATTTTTCTACCATGAGAGGCTTTGAATCAGATTGTCATGCCTTAGTTCACGTGCCTGCCTGATTTCTCAGCTTGCTTAGGTCAGGTTGGGTTGACCTAATCTC
Organism: Agapornis roseicollis; assembly: GCA_002631895.1. NCBI lineage: Eukaryota > Metazoa > Chordata > Aves > Psittaciformes > Psittacidae > Agapornis > Agapornis roseicollis. The sequence goes on along the minus strand of NDXB01001175.1, from coordinate 145,284 downwards.
TCTTTCCTAGCTAGAGGTCCACCATCATCTGTCAGGATGTGTTTGGTATCCTGCTTAAGCTATACTGTTTATGGTTACGTATGAAGTCCTAAGCAATGGTCTATTATCTCTGTCTCATCTTTTGAGTCTCAATTCTTTGTTGGTGACAATTCTTGCAGAGCACCACAGCTTTTTTCACCTGGAAGGAGTCTTCCATGGCAGCACCCCCTTTCCCAGGAAGAGTCATATGCTTGGAGGCAGCCTAAACACACAACAGATGACAGCATTCCTGGGAATTCATTTAAGGTTTCTAAGGTTTCTGTTCTGAACAAACACAAGGACTGAAGAGAGACTTCTTTCTCCCAAGACTTCTTTCATGCGTGGTCACCAAAGTCATCATCCTCTCCCATCAGAGGGAGTTTTCCTTTGTACTCAAGAAGCATGTGGGGGAAGATACAAGCTGCAGCTCTTGTTGACAGAGCTCTGGCAGAAGTCAGCCTCCCCAGCCCTGCGTTCAGGGATTTGGTTCTTCCTCTCCCATATTTAGCAGTGCACAATTCTTGCTTCTTCAAGCTCAGCTCATTTATTTGATTTGATCAAATGTTCTCCTAATTGTGACTTTCAGAAATATTGGTATTTCCTCTCAGAATTTGTTGTATTGGGCTGAAGCTGTCAGGGAAAGATCATTACTTCCCCAGGAAAAGGGGGGAAATCCTTGTTTCTGTTTAATAACAAGCCAGATGCTTGATAGACCTAAAAAAGTTTGTGGCAGATGCCAACACACAGACACTACAGAGCAGTTTCTTTTGTTCATGCAAGCAGCTGGCTCACTGTTACACCTGAAGAGGTAATTAGAAAGATAAGTTGGAACACTAATTTGCAACATTCAGGCCTTCCCTGGGAAGGTATTGCCATAACAAAAGGAAATAAAGGAACTCACAGTCACGAACAGGGGCACTATCCACCATTTTTCACTCTTACTGGCAGCATTAGGTAACCTTTAACCTCTTCCCACCAGCCTCCTCAAAGAAGCTACAAGATGCAGGAGAGTAAAGGAAAAGGGTCCGATCTCCTCATACAAAATGCCCTATGCATTTATACTTAGAACAAATGTCTTTTCTTCTATTCCCTGTGCTCTGTTACTCTCAGGTACTCCAACAGCCAAGAAGAAAAAGAAACAAAACCTGAAAATGCTACACACACCAAAAGTAAGTTTCCTTATAAGAACATTAATGGAAATTTGAATTTTAATTTGGAAACATTAATTTGGAATCAATTTTATAGATCACTGGTCATTTGGGTTATTTTATTTGCTTAGTTTATTATCATGGGTAGCACAGTGCTTGGCTCTGAATCCACTTTGCATCCACTTGTAGCGCTGTACAGTGAACTTCACAACACAAGGTGCAAACAGGACTTGCAAGGAGAGCTACAGCTCACACAAATACAGACGTGACAAGGTGTGTGCTCACCTTTAGAGCCAGCTGTTGAAATTTCCTCCTGGTAAGAAGTGGGACTCTTCTGCCAATCATCTGATTTCTGTGATCAAAGCGAGCCTGGCGAGTGCAAGCTCTCAGACCCTGTGCTGCTGATGCTGATCACGTCAGCGAGAAGACAACTGGACCTTAGGAAAGGAAGCTGTACCAGTAACCTGGGATCAACCTGTATAAAAATTCGCCTTATCTGAAGTCTGTTCTTGGGAGAAATATTACCGGTAGCTGTGTGTTAATTGACAGGAAATTGCTTGCCCTGGGCTCCTCTGGCAGAGGCCTCCCCCTTCCCTCTCCTCTCCCTGAACTCTGCTTTCTCAGACTGCACCTCGCTCGGCGTTTGACTGCGCTGAGGGGAGAGATGAATTCCGCGAACAGCAGAAAAACAACTTTCCGCTCCATCGCAAGGAGCCAGATGACAGATACTATTTTCAAAGACTTCTTTGTCCATAAGATGGCGTTTGAATTAGGAACTTGTTTAGCCAGATTCTCTTGTTACAATTTACTGATTCATTGTGGCGGGGTGTGGGAGGGCAGGATGACAGAACCAGACAGCTTCAATTAATGATTTTTTTTTCAAGAAAGGATCTCATTCAAACACAAATTCATCTAAAAAATATGTCCAGAATTAGGCAGCAGGAGGAATTATCAATTTTAACCTACTTGTGCCTTTAAATGAACTGCTGAGGTGAAATAAGCTGGTTCATCTACTGCTCTGCAGAGAAAAATTAAGTAATAGATGAAATCTGTGGTGTTTTTCTTAAGAACTAGAGGTAGTGGAGAAAGGGTGGTTTTGGGGAAAAAAGTAATCTCCAAATCTCTCCTGCTCTCTCAATGAGACCATAACAGAAGTATCGTTAGGTTAGTAAAGTAGAAAAGGATTTCTGTTTCAGCAATAGGGGAAACAAAAAGAAGGATCAAATTCAGGTCTCCCACCTGTTCTGACAGATGTAATTTTTTTGACAGTTATCTCTGGATTGCATCAGAATGGGAAAATCTGGAATTAGATCCAAGGAGATACTTACGCCTTATCCTCCCCATCTTCAGTTTTCCCCAGCCTGACCCAAACCCATTTGGCAGCAGGACGCACCTGTACTGGAAGAGAACCTGGGACCTGACAGCACCAGCGCTGCGCCTCTTCTTTCCCCGTGCTCCTTGAGCCAGGCCTGAGCTGTTCATATCCTGCCCCTGTGAAATCCTGGGTTCCTCTCTGCTGCAGAGCAGTGGCCATTTTCACAGCTTCTATTTTAATTTGAAAAGCCCCTTGGAAATCTCCCCTGGTGTCTAAGCTTGCAGTTGTGGGAAGGGGAAAGGTCTGGACTGGTCTTGTGTGACCTCAGCCATTTAATTTCTCTGTCATTACTTCACGGGTATAGGTTACCGAGAATGTAATTCTCAACTTTCTTACTCACAAAAAGGGGCAATGGTCTAAGCTTTCTTGTTTGTTTTTCACTGACAAAAGAAAAATTACTGTCTGTGGCAAACTCTTATTCTCTCCAGATCACTTTCCTCTGTACACAGCACACTCACACATGTGTGCATGTGGTCATTAAAACATCATGCATGCACAAACCCAACTTTTCCCAGAGTACAGGTAGCAAGAAACATTGAACCCAGAAGACTGTGTTGGTGATATAAATTATATATACTTTTAATGAAGTCCATTTTCACATCACAGGTTTCCTTAGATAAATTTTTCAACTTTCAAGTTCCCTTCTCTTTTCTTCCCAATTTGCCCCTTGCAAGGCAGCATTCAGAATAAGTATTTGAGAGTGGGGAAGGAAGACTTCTGCATGAACTTTAGCCAATTTCATAAAGCTAGAACAAATCAATAAGCCACCCAGGCATCTAATGCCTTCAGTATTCCCACTGACAGTTCCACAACATCAAACAGTATGGGAAACATTTTCAAGGTAAGTCCTTTGTATTCTGAAAGAGGTCCCTAAAGGCAGAGAGGTGGAGGTTTTCTTGGCCTACCTGTTTAAAATGGGTCATGCTCTGCATTCACAATCCTCTCAGAGTCTGGTGCAGTTCTTCAAAGCAAGAGCTTCAGCAAAGCATGCTCTGCTCAGGCTGGAAGCATGCTGCAGCCAAGGGCAGGGAGATGGTGTGAGGGGCACAATACCCTCCTCTCCACAGCCATGTTCAGCAACTGCCTTTCTTCTTAGCCTTGGCTGGTGTGGTCATAAAACCTACTCTTATATCCATAAAATGCCTACTCATGCTTTATGCCATCCTTAAACTAAATCCTAACCTTGCTCCTCTGGTTTCAGCAATAAACTAAGGGCCTCATCATTTGCTTTATCTGCACTACTAGAGCAGCTTTGCTGCCCAAGCAGTGGAAATGAAGCTTCTCATGGTACCAGATATCCTTTGCCAATGTGACATGTTTCAGTTCCCGGGGAACAGATGCTATGCAAGCAAAACTACTTCTGTTGGTACAATTACCTCATGGTTTTATCTTTGTAAAAGTGTAAACCCAAAATGTTTCCTCTGATGAAACTTTCAAGATGGATCTTGATGGGGGATTGAAAGAGGGATATTGCACTAACACAGGGCCTTTGGGGCAGGGACAGCTGCCACGGGTGAAACTGGTCATTTCTCTCTTCTCTCCCTCCTTCCTTCCCCTGTCTCTTCCTCTCCCAGGTGCAACTGGCTATACCGATCCATTTAATTGCACTTAGTCTTAAGGACATCTGTCAAAACAGTGCGGCTGATGTGGGATCACAGATCATCCAACCCCAGCCTGACCCCAGGCTCTGCCAGCAGCTCATGGCAGAGCTAACCTGGCTCTCAGAGCATAACCCTTGCTGCTCTCTGTGGGAGGTGGCCCCTACACAGGCCGTGCTCTTTGCCATTTTTGATCTACTGATGCTCTTTTGTTCTGTGGAGGTTAAGAAGAAAATGTGACTGTCAGGATGATGCTCTCTTGGTATCCAGATGTGGTCTCAGTCACACACTGCTGTAATCTGTTCATGATCCACTTGAATCAACATTTCAAGTATATGAGCTCACAAGGCCCATTTTGTCTGCAAGATCCGAGGACTCCCCATGTAAACTGCTCTGGTGCTCAGTGCAGTTTGGTCAGCCGAAGTGTGGTTGTGCCAGCAGTTTGTTTCACTTAGCACAGGAGAAGACGCCAAATAGCAATTCTTTCAGGTGGCCCCCCAGCTACTTTGCTCCCACCTTGTTTATAGGGTCATGACTATGAACACAAATTGTTATCAGAGAGGTTCACCAGCTCCTCCCCAAATCCACTTCTGATGTCAGAAATGGAGGTGTATCACAGCTCTTACAACCTCTAATCAGGAAGGATTTGCTAAATAATATCTGACTTTGCCAAATGAGCTGGTATATTTCTCCAGTGATTCCACAGAAATTGACGAGTCCCTGCTTATCCTCACAGGAAAGGCTTTGGACCCTTCACTATAATTTTCAGAAATCACCCCTGGCTCTGGGATCCCTGACTCTGATGCAGATGGGGATGACAAAAGGACTGAGGAAGTTGAGGTGGGGAAATATGCTTTGTGCTTTTGTATGTGAGAGACAGGGAGTTTTGAGCTGAATGCCTGCAACTCAGAGGCACCCCAAATCAGCACCTGCATTTGAAACACTTTGCCTCATTTGTTTTGCCTCATGTGCCAGCTTTAGATGGCTATGAGAATCACAGGTTTCAGCTGGGTTGTCCCAGAAATCTTCTAGTATAAGTGCAAGGGAACCAGTCCTGCTCTTCCCTGTGCCCCAGTGAACAGAAGTAACATTTCCCACTAGAGAAGAACTAGCAGTGACCTTAAAAAAAACAACCGAACAGGGAAACACATTCAGTTGTGTTAGTGGTGGAGGGGATTTATGTTGTGAACTGTTCACTTAGGCCCAGAATTTAAGCGAGGGGTAGAGAGTTCAAGAAAACACAGTTTCCTTGTTAAAATGAAATAATGAGTTTAATATATACAGGCAGAAAGAGGAGACAAGTTCTTTCCCTGTTAAATATTTACCATCTGAGCTGTGCTTAGGCTCCTGATTCTCTGTTTCTCTAAAGGTGGTAGTACTTGTGACAGTAGGATGTGTTCCTTAATGTATTCCTCCCTCTCAACCCACCTTGCATGGGAAACGGCTGCGGTAACAAAAAGCAGACTGTTTCCTTCTCATGAATATTAATCAGTAAACTCCCCCTGCTATTTTAAATCGAAGGCTGGTGCTAAAACTCTTTTTTCCCCCACTCAAGCATCCCCGGAGGAAAACTCTGAAAGTCCTGGGAAAGCCATGCACAGAGGCTGTCGTGACTAGAGGCCTTCTAGGCAGTGACATATAAAACTCTGAGGTCAGGGGGCACAGCAAGAGGAGGAATCAGCTTTGTTTCTGCTATGTGTTGCTGAAAGCTAAACCTTTATGGAACTTTTCTAGCTGCATTTTTGGCTATTTAGCTTTGAAAACAAAAGATTTATTTATTTTTTCCTATTCATCGCTGGTTTTGTCCCAAGTTGACAGCAGTGACATAAGAAGGACTCTCCTGTTCTGAGTTAGAGCTGTGTATGCTGCTTTGGCCATAGCTGCTTTGGTACAAATAATGTATGATCTTTAAGTGAAGGGAGGAAAACAAAGAAATGATTGCAGAGAGCCAATGTAAACACCCGCTACATCAATTCATTCTTCCAAATAAGAATAGTAAAACTCTCCCTGGCAAGTAAAATACATTGATGGGAGAATGTGCAGTACTAGATGGTGTCCAGAAACCCAGCTGTGTGTCTTCACGATCCACTCAGCTTCAGATCAAACCAGAGGAATATTCCCAAGGACACGGGGTGATACAGCCGGAGGTTGGTTTGCCTCCTAGATAACCCTGAGCGGTGCTGAATGATTCTTTGAACTCAAAGCAATTTGCGATTGTGTTCAGAAATAACACACAGACTTGCCAGAATCCAAGAGTGTATCAGCAACCAATGTGTATTTTTCCAGTGCCTGTAGTGATAAACTGATGCAGAGTTCTGTTGTTTTCTCTTTGGGGCAGTGTTAGCACTTGCCGTGTGCTAGAGGATTTCCCATGCCAAGGATGCAATTCATGTCCTGAAGAGTGTGCAGTCAAGAATAATGTTTTTAAATCTTTGTCCTTTATCAAAGAATCTGGATAGACTTCAAAGAACATTATTATCCAGATCTTACAGCTGGGAAAACTAGGCAAGGAGGATGACATGGGTCCTGCAAGGTGATCGTAAGATTGGTATCAGAGCAGAAGTAAGATACTGTAGTTCCTCCCTGCCATCTATACCACATCTTGTCATGCTGTTAAGGTCAGTGCAGGTGCTGTATGGACCAGATCTGATGTACTAGTTGAAGACTTTGAGTGAGAGATGCTGCATACAGTTAACAAATGGGAGACTTGAGGCAGGGGAAGGATACATTCAAGCTGATCAGCACAGACCCGTGTTTGATGGCTGCTGATGAACAGTGGTAGAATGGCAGTAAAGCTCACAGGACAGTCTCTAGGTGAGCATGAACAATAACCACATCTCAGTCTTTGGGAACAAAGTCTGAGGGCATTGAGAAGGCAGAGGATGGGAATAGAATGGGGTTTGCTGCTGCTGGTTTGCTCACCCCATACCTAAAAGTACACATTTGATCCAAATCAGCCATGTCACCCAACTGAACTGGTGATATTTTTCCCTGATTTAATCTGGAGAAATGATACCCAATTCATGTAAAGGCAGAGTGGATGAATCAAAAGTACCTGATCCAGCATAAAGCTTACTAACACATAGATAAGACTTCATGATTCTTTGAACAATTTAGAGCTTGATGACTAAACTCGCATAAGATCAGCATCTTAGGTTAGGTGCTGCAGTGGCTTTGTTTCAGAGCCCTAAAACCACACATACTTCCATGTTCTGGGAGTAATTCTGAGGTAGGGTAGCTGTCTATGTTCAGAGAAAGGGATCATCAGGCAGAACCTGTTGTTTGTACTTGCAAGTTCTGGATGGAGTCAATGGTTCACACTAGTACAAAGAGATGTGTATATTCTGCAGCAAGGACTCAAGCTAAACTTTTAGTAGATTGTAGATGGTTTAAGAGGGTTTCCCAAGCTGCAATTGTCCTGCTCAGGACTTCTGCAAGGTGATGGCAGCATCTTCCAGATCACAAAAATGAGAAATGGCTGTAACTAATAGCTGCAGGTATAAACATGTATCACTAATTAGAGGCAGTTATTAGTTTCCTCTTTCCATTAAGTGCTTGTAACTGATATTTACTCTTGCTTTTCACTCTTCTTTGGAGTAGCTGAGCTACAGCTGACTAATCCTGTTGGTGATGAAGAAGATGACAGTACTGTCAGTCAGTTTTAATGGAATGCCTTAGATGTGTGGAGTGTGAGAATGAAAGTATTAGCTAAAAATCAGGTTACTCATGTCAAATGGAAGCATTTGGCTATCAATATGTTTTGAAGACTGTGCTGCATGGTGGCAGAAAACCCCCACAAAACTCAAACAACCAAAAAGAGATCAGAATTAGTAGAAGTTTGAAAAGGTATATTCTACCTGTATTTGAAAAGAATGCAACAACTTTCTGTTCAGGGAACTACCCTCACAGTAGTGTTTTATAAAGATATAAAATCAAGCAGCTAACCATGAAATGGGAGGCCCAAGTGCAAACTGAGAAATGGACTTGACCCAGGCAGAAGTTGTGAGATATCAGAAGCACATGTTAAGAACTGGTCATTTCCTCTCGGCTGAACACTTCTCATCCTTCTACCTTCAGGCCAAGATGCTTTATTTACTCTACTAACAGACGCAGATATTCACCACTATATTGCCTGTGGTATATGACAATAATGGGTAGTTTCCAAGGGTATGACACCCTGGAGATCATGCAAAAACTAAGTTAGCCCAGCTGCGCTGGTCCATCCCAGCTTCTTATCACAGCCTTCAGAAGAGGGTAGGAGGAATGTCGAGACAGTAGTCAATACTATAGGTGCAGTATTCTTTTCCCTGACATCACTCAGCTGTGACTGTAGATGCCAGAGCCAAGACTGGCCCTGTTTTGGAGAGAGGAGCTGTCTGTAGGCTGCTACACCAATAGGCTGTACTGGCACTTGCACTCTTCATGGATGAGCAGTTTTCTGTGGTGTATGTAGGAACAGAATTCTTATTTCTACTTTTCCTCTTAGTCCCCCCATCTGCTCTGTTGGCTTCTGCATTTCTTCAGCTTATCAAGTGACATCTCTTTCTCTGTGACATTCTCTCTATACTTACCCAGGGATTTGAATACCTCCCAGCTAGTGATTTCTGGCAGAACAATGTATGCCATTGATAGTAGAGTCTACAGCCAGCTTGCCTTTCACTTTCCTGTTTGACCTCTTTAACTTTGTTATTTCACAAATATTCAGTCTTGAAATTTTACATGCTTAAAGCACCTGAAAGAAAATTCTCCACTGGTAAAGTTGACTAAACAAACTAGCCAAACCTTGAAAGGATATAATTTCCCTTGAAAGTGCATCCTCACAGATAATTGATAGCATAGCCATCTTTCAGACCAGATGGTTTCCTTTTTGGATGCATATACAGAATGGAGTATGAGGAGCAAAGTAGCCCTTATAGGCTCAGAACAGAGCCTGCCATTGCTTCTTAGACTAAAATCCACATTCCAGAAGGGTATAAACTAATAAAAAGAATCCTTGCTTTTCACCTGATGATAATTAGCTTCAATGCAAGAGAAAAGTCATTTTTGTGCACTGGTTGGTTATTTCTCTAATATTTATTATTGTATATTAAATATATATATGTGTACATACCTATTAGACAATGAACATAATGCAGCTTAAGACAAATACATAGACATATTGCAATGTATAGTTACATCTATTGCGTGATTTTCTTTATAGAGATTTGCAATGTGTAAAATCTATAATGTCTTCAATGGAAATGAAGCCACTTTTGGTGTGGAATTAACATGGTGTTTATTGTACTTCATAATCATGTCTAATAGCTGAGGTTGGGCTAGTCCAGCCTTCCCTTTTGGGAACATCGTGCAGGTTGTAATAGTATGATAGTATTGACATTTGTGTTGAGCATAGAAAGAAACATGGCACCAGCCTCTTCTTCCCATATGGAGAAGCTTAAGTGCTGAGCTGTTCACAAGTGCAGTGAACACTGGTTCCTTCCTCCTGCAATGTGTACTATATGCTGCCCAAGCAATGGTTTACTTCTCCTTCTCTGGAAAGGTAGCAGAACAAATGGGACCATGTTGGAGGATGAATGATCTGCAGGGTGGATTGTGGTGGTTAGGGTAGAGGTGGAGAAAGAAAGGATCAGTTTTAGATAGCAGGGGAATTTCAGGAAGGCTGAGAGGAATCACCTACATTGACATGAGAATTTCAACAGGGCATTTTGTCAGTTCTTTAAAAGGAAACAAAACACTTCTTGAGGTTATCTGTGCTGTGGAGGGAAAACACCACATACTGAATCAGTGGCATCCCAACTGGGAAATGTCTCAGAGACTGCTTATTTGTGCTTTGATGTGGGCAACCACAGGACTGATTTAGTCTCCTAAACTGATAAGGATAGGGGATCATGAGATGAAGGAGAAGATATTTGGGCAGAATAAGATGGAAATAGGAAGGAAAACACATGTGTTTTAAGGTGATAATGGTTGTGCACCCAATGCTGGAATCATGATGGCTATACAATTCTGCTTTTTGTCTCTCTTCCATGTGAGCATATAGAAAAAGGGACAGTAGGACTGCAGGGAGAATTCTGGAGAGGTGATAGGAATGATAAAATGACAAAGTCTATGAAAGCAAAGCAGTGCAAGAGGGATTGATCTACTGTTCTTCTGGCAAGATTGGCATTAATACTAAATTCAGGGAGTGATATACGTAAGAACCATGCTAGATTCCCCATATTTAAATTCTTCATGATGGTTCTACATTTTTTAATTCTTGTTTAACTTTTACTACTCCTTCTGCTTCTAAGAAGTTGCCTTGCCATTGGACAAGTGATTCATGTAACACTCATCAGTATGTCCAGTCTGAGTAACATAATCTGATTCCTGAAAGCCTTATCCTTCCCATCTCCACTTTTTGTTCTGCACTTGTCTAATACCGTGTTCAGTTTGGAAGTAGGCAAGGGCAGGGACCTTGCTGTGTCATGTTTTTTGCAGTGCTTGTGCAAGAGAGCCCTGATCCTAATTTTTTAGCCTTTGGGGAGCAGCACTTGTCAAAGTAGTTGTAAACCAGAGCCTGCCTATGAACGTGAGTAGTTTGTTCTTTAATGGAGAGTACCATGAGCAGGATAGTGATGGCTCTCGCATGGCATTGTGTTTATGGAGGGGCTGGGTTCTTCCCAGAGAGCCTGGCTACGCTGGTATCTCCCTCTCCTGATTCCCAACCAGATGTTTTCCCTAAGTACCGACTGCACTGACAAGGCTCAGTCTAAGAAAGCAAATGATGTGCCTCTGGAAAGGTTCAGCTGCCTCTTCATGTGCCCTTTTGGGCCTTGGGCTAGCCAGGCTTCATGAAGGGCAGAGAGGAGAAGGTCAGAAGATGAAAGGGTCTTTAGAGTGAAACTCTCTGCTGAGATGCAAGGCAGAATGACTTTGTCACTCAATTAGACTGGACTTTCAAAGCAGGGAATGAAGTGTTGGGCTCTGCAATGCAGCCCTTGTCAGCACACCGTGTGGGAGGCAGAGGGAGGGAAGTGAGCAGTTCAGCAGCTGGCATAGCAGCTGGGCCCTGCCAGCTTGCATACGAGTTGCTTCGTGCCTATCAGTGACCTGCTTTCCTCTGGCTGTGGCACTTGGCACTCTGCTAAGTTACACTTCTGAGTTCTCCTTCCCTGGTGCAAGGCTCAGCAGCAGACATGCTCCCTGAGAAAGCTAGGAGCTCAGGACCAGCACAAAGCTTTTTATGCAAAGCGTTTTGAGGCCTGCTCATATTAAGAGATTAACAAACATAAGTTAGTGGCTTCTAAACTAGTAGTGGCAAAACCACTTTGAAATCAAAATAGCCTTAAATTACATGATTAAACAGCTGTTAATTACTCAGTCCTTACTAGGTGCTTTGGCTTGAAGGCTGATCCATTTCATGCACCTTTCTGTCCAAATCAGTGGACACTGGATGAACACCCATTGTGGACTTGAAACTCAAGAGCCTTGTGAGGGGAAATAGCTCCCCCATGAAATTCAAAGGCCTCTGTAACTGTGCAGAGAAAAGATGTAAATAGGTGTGAGGGTATTTATTCTTCAGAGGCCTTTCTAACCCAGACTGCCCCATCCTCTTGGCTGAAACATCAACTATTACTTGTATATAGAATCATAGAATAGTTAGGGTTGGAAAAGACCTTAAGATCATCAAGTTCCAACCCCCCTGCCATAAGCAAGGACACCTCACACTAAACCATGCCACCCAAGGCTCCGTCCAACCTGGCCTTGAACACTGCCAGGGATGGAGCACTCACAGCCTCCCTGGACACTGCCTATTCCAGCCTAACAGGAAAGAATTTCTTCCTTATATCCAATCTAAACCTCTCCTGTTTAAGTTTGAACCCGTTCCCCCTTGTCCTGTCACTATAGTCCCTAATGAAGAGCCCCTCCACAGCATCCCTATAGGACCCCTTCAGATACTGGAAGGCTGCTAGAAGGTCTCCACGCAGCCTTCTCTTCCCCAGGCTGAGCAGCCCCAACTTCCCCAGCCTGTCTTCATATGGGAGATGCTCCAGTCCCCCGATCATTCTTGTGGCCCTCCTCTGGATTTGTTCCAACAGTTCCATGTCTTTTATATGTAACTGAGTTGTCTGTATAATTTGTGTCCTTCAGTGCAGTATGAACACTGCAAATGTGCATGGTGGTTGAGATTTTCAAAGGTCACAGGAATAAACAGGCCCATAATACATCCAGTGCCTAAACCCTGAGACTGTGTGGAAAGGCTGTCACAAAAGCTGTCACAAGGATTGCAATGAGAATGTCCCAGGGAACAAACTCAGAGTCATCCTAATCAGCAGCTGAGAGATTTCACAGGCAGGGCTTCTGTTTGCAGCATTTTGCTGAATCCTAGTGTCATTTAACAGTCTCAGGATGACTCTATAAACCACTCCTTACCCCAGCCAGGTCCAAAAAGCAGTTCCAATGAAGCCAGAAATAGTTGGATTTCACAGGGGTGATTTAGCTTGGTTCTTTCTACCTTATGTATCCTTCTTTCTCCTCAGCTCCACAGCACTTCTTGCCAGCATCAAACACTGCATTAGAGCCACTACTGCAGTGCACCATCTTTAAATTTTCTCCCCAAGAGTGGATATCTGCCTGCATGTCTAACTTTCTGTGCCACAGGGGAGCTGGAGTGTGGCTGAGCATCTGTCCCTGTGCTTCTGCAGCTCGAACAAAGAATATTGCTTTTACCTCTCCATGTCCTGCATCACTTGGTGCATTCATACTGTTACCCTCCAGCCTCTCAGCTTCAAATTGCATACACATTAGTTTTACCATAGACTTTGGTACCAGGCATTTCTCTCAGCATGCAAATCAAACAAAGTGTAGATCATGGAAGCTCTGCACTGTTCAAGCAGCCTGCTAAGTGACTTAGCAAGGACCAGGACCACTCCATGACATGTATAACAAAGACAGAATAGGCTAAGTGTCTTAGAAAGGACGCTCAAAACCAACCAATTTTGGTTGGATAGTTTGCTGATAGCACCTTCTCATCTTCTGTACCCTCAATGTTAAATGTTGTTGCATGGCAGAGGGAATTGCACCTACCTTAGCATCTTGAAAGCTGAGCATCAAGTGAATTTCTGGGAGCCCTGAATTTCAGCAACCTGTTCGTCGGTATCAGTGTGGGAAACAAGGTTTTCCTATTTTGTCTCTTGTTTGGTTTTCCTACAGACCAGTTGCCATTAGAGTACTGCAACCAGCCCAACATTCATCAGAACCTTCATTGATAGAAGGGAAAAAGAGCATCAGCTGCTTTCAGGAAGGGAGAACTGGTGCCAATTTATGGTTCGCTCTCAAAGGGCCTGACAAGCATCTTATTGAAACTGATGGAACAGCTGGCATTGATTATATTGAGTTCAGCTCCAGCAGAAACTCTGAGAGCACTTTGCAGCATCTAATGATGGCTTCCTACATAACCGCCTTGGAAACCCGATCTACTTTCCTTCCAGCCCTATTCCAGTCCAGGTTGTCTTGTGTTTCTTTGTTCACTAAAGCTCTTGTTGACTAAATCTTCTGGGACAAACACATAACTGGTGCTTAAATCCTCACACAAAAGGAAGCACAGATGCCTTTTCTGCTTTGAAATATCCAAGGTTCTTCTCTGCATAGCAAGAATCCATGCCCTGAATGGACTCTGGGAGAGTAGAAAGGGACTTGCTGCCTGTGAGGCCTGGTTAATATGCCTCTGACTGGCTGGCTTTGTGCCTTCTCTTTAGCTCCTTGTGAATGAGAATGGCCTGCTGGCAGGTAGCCTGAGGGCTAGCTACGACTAGATGTGAAAAGATGAGCTGGAAAACAGGAGCAGGAATAAAAGTAGGGAGTAGCAGATGAGAAGAGGAGAAACCATTTTCCTTGACAGCACTTTACTACTGAGGCTGTGTGTAGTGTAGCCTTCTGTCTTTTTGTCTGCAGCAGATCCTTACAGCACCCGCTATCCATCTAATTGATTCTCATCTTCTCAGAGGGGTGTCTGGGAGCCAGTCTTGTCTTGCTGATTATTTTCTCAGCTCCCTTAGCACCCTTGGGCTGAACCACAGGTTCTGTATCTGGAGGGGAAGGGGTTTAGGTGCCATGTGGCAGTGGAATTGCCAAGACCCTGACCCTTCATACATGTTGCTGATATATTTTCTAGTTTGGAGAACTCTCAATTGTTCTGGCACAGCAAGCCTGCTTCTAGAATCTGGAATTTGCCTTATAAGCCCAGTCACTACTGCTAGTTCTTTCCTTGTCTATTTTTAGTGTGAAGGCAAATGTCGATGGACTTACAGAAGCTCAGGCTGGTCTGTAAAATAGCTACTCATTTTTCCAGGTGACTTCTAAACCCATGTTTAGAAGCTTGTCTTCTGTCTCACTCTGAAGCCATTAAGTATGTTCAGCAGCTGACAATGATACTGAGATGTGGAAATATTAAAGGTAGAAGAAATAATCCACCAAGATAATGCAGCTCATGTCAAGGTAACATGGAGAAACACCCAATGGTAATTCCATGTCAAGCATGAAGTTGAGCATAGGTTCAGGCTGAAAAAAAGAAAGGAAAACTAAAAAAAAAAAAAAAATAAAAATAAAAAATAAATAATTCACTGAAAAGAATAAACCCAAAGGAAACAGGAACTCAATACTATCCAGTGCTCCATGTGCATTGCGAGGGGAAACAGAGTGCGCTGCACCTGTGCTTCGCTGTCAGAGCCAGGGGCAGTGGGAAGCAATGGGCTAAACCTGTTGTTGGTGTTGATTTATCTGGCTGATGGAAAAACAGTGCAGCACTTGCAGCATGTCTGGGAGCTAGCAGAGCAGTGCACTTGCCTCAGCAAAGTTAAAGGGGTTTTCATCCCTTGGTACCTCTTGGGAGGCTTGTTCTCTCCTTGGGGCACAGAATGCTGTGAAGGGCTTCTATGGGAGGGCCCCAGCGCTCTTCTTCCAGCTCCAATACCTGCAGGGAAAAGACTGTGTGGAGAGGGTGGGAAGGTGTCATTGGAATGTCCTTGGTCCTTCTGTCTGTCAGGGTTATGTATTTTAGTCTGAGGGGAGGTCCCAGGTGTTTACAAGAATTTCAGGGAGAATTTTCTGCGCTAATTGCCATGCTGTTTACTGCCAGAGAAATGCAGGGTTTATTACTTCATGCACTTTAAAACTGGCTGAGGGTGACAGGGTTTATGATTTAATCTCTAGCAAGTGCCTCTTTCATTGGGGGTAGGTGAAATGTTACTATCATCTGTTCAAAGGTGGAGTGACAGTTTTGTACTAGAACCCAGCTAACTGCATCTCAGAAAAATGCTGATACAATCACACGCAAGAACTGGATGAGATGAGACACTTCTCTCCCCATTTCTGCAGCACACAGTGGAAGCTGCTGATATTTGATGAGCAGTAACAAGGTGCCCCACTGCGACACCCCACCAAAGCCAATTGTTTATGGCAAGTCTGCTGAGCAACCAACGTGCTGAAGAGGCAGAGTCATGTTTATAGCACAATGAGATCCAGGGACTCAGATATGTTGCAGTGTTAATTCCTGATACCGTTGTTGCCGATGAGAATTTCTATACAGTTTCAGAGAGGCAGAAAAGCTCACTCCTAAAAAGAGGAGAGTTAGAAAGCAATTATTTCTGCATGAGCTGATCCCATCAGCCTCCACACGCCCCAGGTGTGCAAATCCAGGATGCTAGGTTTAGCTTTACTTTAGTGTTGCAAATTACACTCAAATCCCCCTTATCCTCAGCAGCTTTATTGTTGATAGCTGCTTCCGGAAAGCACCTTAATTCATGTTTTGCCTCTCTCTCCTGTGTGCTCTGAAAGCCACCCTGTTCTCTGCTGTGCTTCAGCCTTGCCTGGTCGCTGTATCCCAGCACCTCTCAGCCCAGCCCTCAGCACAGGAGACCCTGGAGGATCAGTTCTGGGGTTGGAGGCTTTGTCCTTGCACAACTTCACACTTGGGCACTGCTTTCTTCTTACATCTTCTTGCACAGATGGATTATACCTGCATAGGGGCACAGCACAGGGATTGTAGATGACTGCAGATGATTCACGAGAATACATACAATCAGGGTGTTTTTCTGCTGTTGTATGGGAAACCATTAAAAAGCTCCTAACGTTTTTCCATTTGGCATTTTAAAAGCACAGGTTTTTTGCACTATGCTGGAAAGCTCCTCTGGCATTTGTGAAGGAGGTGAACCTAAGGTTCCCAGGCTGGGATAGAGACATGTTGCTGGGACCTTAGTCCTGTTTATTCCTCAGAGAGGAGAACTGGAGATTTACCTAATTGGAGGCAGCTTTTCTAACTACATTTAAGGTGTTTGTATAGATCTGCAGCAAAGCTGAAGAGGTGTACTTGTGGATGAAAGCACTGTGTGCCCTGGAGCCTGTGGCAGCTATCCATCTTTATGGCAGCACATCATCTTTATCATCTGCATCACACGCTTGCCAGAAAGGGTTCACCTTCCCTTTCTGGGTGCACACTAGGTATCTGTACCCTGGTATCAACCTGGCTTGTCTTTGTGTCCCTTTGGTATAAAAAGTGGCAATACCTGTTTCAGAACATCTCCTCGCTGAGCTTTTTAGCACATTACAACTCTTTGTACAATGTTCACGCATCTCCCTCTATTTCCCCCCATATTAGAGTTACCCATCCCCTCGACTTCCTTCTGTCAGTGCTCCATATGCTCTCTTTCTCCAAAAGAATAGGCTCAGTATAGTCTCCATGCTTTCCTCTCCCAAAGCTCTGTTTTTGGTCAGTAGAGAGTGACAGACCTAGTGGAAGGTGATGAGCCAGAAAGCCGGGTGGCAGGGCCCTGTTGTCCCTGTAATGACTGCAAAAGCATCTATACAGCTCTGTGCCTCCAACAGATTGGGGGGCCCTTCACTGCAAGCCTTGGAAGAGCAAATTGACAAACAGCTGAGCTGGAAACAGACTGTCCCTGCAAGGAGGCTGGTTACAGCGTTAGATGAGAGAGAAATTCAGAGTCATTAAATAGGAAAGGATCAACTCATCATGTGCCCTGGACTTTGAAGCAAACACAGCAGGAGAATAGAGTAACTATGGCTTCCCTTCCCCCACAGCGATAGCTGGAGTCCCTTTTTCAGCAAGCACACAGCGCACAGCTACATGACTCATTTTCATTTTACAAGGCTGCTTGGGTTTTACTGTGACAAGATTCTGTGCCTCTAAAACTCAACTTTTTATTATCACCTTTGGAAAATGGCACTTCTTCCTGTTCCTGTTGGTGACCTCAGACTGTTCTGCTCAAGGAGTTTCTTTCCAAGGACACATTGCAGACTATAAGGGATGGTCAACAATCTCCAGATTGCCCACTTTGCACAGTCCATGAACTGTAACAGTACAAATACAACGACTGTATTTTACTATATCAACTTTTTGTACCCTGAACATCGTTACAAAGGCAAGGAGTTCTAATGCTGTTCTGCACACTTCTGTGAAGCAGCTCTGTCCTCAACATATTCTCTTGCCTTAGGCTTTCTCAGGGGGGAGTGCAGTACTTCTCCTCTGCTTCTGTTTGATCTGACCATCAGTTCTCTGTCCTTCAGCTCTGATGGGCTTTACCTTTCTCTCAACTGCAGGTGTCTTTGTTTTAGTGTTTATGTAGCCCCTTCTCACCCCACCACCCCATTCATACTGTGTAGAATTGGCATTTCTTCACCGCATCTCAAGTCCATCCTGTTCCTCACACTTGTTCTGATATTGCATGGGGAAGAGCAGCTCTGTCTGACCTGCACTTGCCATCCAGCCCAGGGCTCCCTTCTGAAGTGCCTGGGAGGGAGAGGCTGGCCCTGGTCACGGCACATGAGGATTATAAACACTCCCAGAGCTTCAGGACACCTGCCTGGCACTGGAGTCATCTGGGTTTTAGTCTGTACAATAAAAACCATCACCATTATGGTCCCAAGGACCTTAAGCTTGACCCTTTGCATTTAGTTTATCATTTTAAGGGGCTACTACTCTATTTATGGCAGGTTTGGGTGAAACCAGATGTTGGGGTAAGTCACCCAAGACTGGGAATTCAGCTCTGGAGTCCTTACCTGAAGAAGACTGTAACTGACTGTGTAGCTGGCATTTCTGATGGCCTGCCTGTCTTTCCTACTCTCTAGACATAAGAACAGTTTCAAATAAATCAGTGGATTTAATTTGTTCTTTATTAGTTTGGTGTAGTGTAGGAACTGTGTTATCCCAAAGGAAAAAGTCACTTTCATCTCCTACTACACACCTCAGTGTGGAAAAATAACTGCAGGATCATTCTGTGCCTGATTTATATCATGGCTGATGAACTTTTCTGGCACAACAGAGGAGGCAGGGAGCTGCAACATGGCCTGCAAAAAAGCAGCAAGAGTAGAGGGGTAGGAACATCTTGATCCATGTAATTGCTAAGCCAATGCATTATGTGTACTCCTCAATTCTCTAATTTGGTAGCCTCTTCAGATTTACCTGAAGACAAATCTGTCTCTCTGCATGACAGCAGAGGGAGGCTGGAACTGGTTTTAGGAGATTTTAAACACGCAAGAGTTGCAGAGGGCATTACTAAACTGTAGATTTCAGACAGTAATCCCAAGGAACATGAAAATCATTAGCTTTGGGGATTTCACCATAGTGTCACTGCACTGATTTATCCTGTTGAACACCAGAGGCAAATGCAGGTGGCTCACCCTCAGGAGCACTCAGTGACATTGTGTGTACACTGAGGTGTGATTTTGCTTTTCCTCCTGAAATAAAATTCACACTGTTAACTTCAGTATGAGCACTTGCCTCAGCACCAGAAACATCCACTGCTTTTTTCTCCCCTCTGCCTTCCCTGCTTTCCTCAATCGCTGTTTCCCATCAGAGTCTGTATCCCCCCCTTAACAAAGGAACAAAAATTCATCACCACAGCTGTCTTGCTGCTGCTCCACACTGCTCTGCTGCTCCATGTTTAATATTCAAGCTGGAAAGCCAGCAATTTTAACTTAGAAACAGGAGAATGACTTACACTGCAGATTTGGTAAAGCCGCTTTCTGCCTGTGCTCCTCTCCTCTTACCATGTCTGTGAAAACTGTTTCAGATTTCACAGTGGTGAGTTCTGCTCCTAATATCAAATCCTGAAGAGCTCAGCTCCTGAAGTTGTTGCCAAGTCATTGAACACCCATGGGAGATTTGGCTGAGATTTGCTCAAGTGAGTGAAAGAGAAACAGGGGAGAGTGATTAATGGAAGTAAATAATATCCGGAGTGTGAGAATGAGAGCAATTACATTTGCTTCCCATCAAAATCAGTATGATTAGTTATTTTGCCTGCAGAAGCTGTTTTTGGCACTGTCTTGTTTTACTGAGGTTTTGAGTGCCCAAATGGCATTGAAACTGGGAACATAGGGCAGAAAATTTGCATCAAAATCTCAACATCACACCTTGCTTCAGCCACATAAATACCATCATACTTATGTGGTGTTTTCTCTGCAGCAGACACGTGTCCCAGACTGTACCAGTGGCAGGAAGATGGTGTTGTGGCTGTGTCCACCATGGGATCTGGATTGGATCCCTAGGTCAGCCACAACTTAGTTACTTTCAAAGAGGGATTACATTCCTCTGTGTCACAGGGCATTGAATATAAGCTCCTGTAATAACTTTTTGTTGGTAATGTAATAATTTGTGGTTAGAAGCTCCCTAGAGAAGAAGCATTGAAGTTCCAACACATTGCTATATGTGCAAGGAGTCCCTCAGATTGGGTATAAGACCCTGTGCCAAGATGTTGCGCTAGCACAGTGGTGTGAGGATAGCTGTGTTTGTTCTGCAGGGCAAAAGGAGCATGGCAGCCATGACACAGGTCACAGGTATCCCACTCTGGTGTCACTTGGTCCAGTGAAGCTGGGACATTGTGGGGTTGTGTCTTTTAAAGTAATGCAGAACTCTCGGGGAGTGTTCAGTGAAGAGCTACATTAGTCTCTCCCTGCAGCTTTTAATTAATCAGGTCCAATTGTTCAGCCTACATCCATTTGACCAGTGGATAACACTGGAAGGAATTCCCTTTCAATGGGATTTACGGCCCCCTTCCCATAAGTCATTTTCAGATAGGAGATTATAAATGTTATGAAGTCTGCACAGATCACTGTGATCTGAGCAGCAATAGCTCATTGCTGTTAATGCTGCAATGTGTTTATACAGGGAACAAATTGGAAATCAGGAGGAGCAGAAGCAGTCTTTTAATTTGCAGAAAAGCAAACGCTTATAATTATTCTGCCTTTAATTCAGAGAACAAACACAGCTGTTGTTTGAGGCTCTTAATCTGATTACTGAAGTGCTAGCCTTTCAGTCCGGAGTGAGCCAACGGGACAGGCACGGCCCTCAGCCAACAGAGCGGTTCTTTATGGCAAAGGAGTCTCAGGTGAGGGAAGGACTGCCCTGGCTTCCAGCTTGTGACCAGACCCATGTGCTTCAGCTTGTTTCAAACCTGCTACTTTCCACCTTCTGTTTAATGTATTCCCCGCTAGGCTCACACACCCAAGGTGAAGTGGGAACCAGTCAACTGTGGGTTTGTGCTGCTGGAGGACTACTTATGATGTGCTGGGAAAGTTCCCAAAGTCTTTTCTCACCTTGCCTCCACCTCCTGCCTCCTCTGTCAACTGCCAAAACACCACACTTGCCACTGACGGCAAAGGAGTTGAGGTAGTGTCCCATCTTACAGGGCTCATAGCAGTGTCTGGAAGCTCCAGGCAGGCTCAGGACCTCCACAGGAACTGGGGCACTGGGGCAGCGCTTTCCGACTCTCAGAAAGAAAAGAGCTACCAAAGAATCTGTTAAAAGCTGTAACTGTGTTTCTGAAATGGGGTGGTATTATATTCCCTTTTATTCTCCTAATGGAAACATTAGTGACTGCTCAGTTCAAATGAGCTTCAATGTATAATTTGTTAACGTAGTTATATCCCATGGCAGCTGTCAGTTTGGAGAGAATAGAAACATCCTGGCTTTCATTCATCTGTCTAGGGAAGTTCACTGCAATTCAAATACTTTCTACTACCCCCATCCTCTGTAGTAGGCATAGTGGAACAAATGTCCTTGAGGGCTGGTGAAAACTTGCAAGGAACAGAGGTGATGTGCAGAAAACAGTGTGATGAAAAGAGACTATGGGGGACGAATAACAGCATATGTCCTATTTTGCTGCAGGGGCTTTCTGTTTAAAGCAAGCTCCAGTGTTTGGATGTAGTATTGTCCTACCTATGCAATTGGGTTTTTTTTCCTCATGTGCTTAGGCTTCAGCAGCAGAGATCTCTCAGGTTTCAGAGTGTCTCTGTAATTAGAAAGAACAGCTTAAATCCTGACTTCAAACGAGAAGCCACCAATCTGCTGTGTAAACAGAGAGCTTCAGTGAGCTCCCGCGAGGGCTTTTCAAACATGTTCTTCTATACCCCTGGGGGGCAGGAGCCAGATCATGAAGGGATGAAGCCCCTCATCAGTACCAAGCAATCACACACACTGGGGACATCAGGAAGCTGCCCAGTGCAGCTACACAGCATGTAGGTGCTTAGTTTAAGAACATGGCTGTACCTTCTTTAATGCCAGATCTCCGCTTTCCTGTAGCCTCCTGAGGCTGCACAACTTTTGTCTGCATTAGGAGGGAGCCCAAATTATTTCCTGCCTAGGTAGCTGAATTGCACAGCATATGGTGCTAGCCTCTCCCAGATGCAGGGAAGGAAGAGGAGATTTGGAAAATAATGTAATACCTGATCCAGCATCAACTGTACAAGGACACAGTTCCCTTTTTACCATTTTTTTGACTAAATTTGAGCTGGTAAGTGTTTGAGACACACAGTGTTCCATACTGAACCGGCACTGGGCACCCTCCAGCTGGGCCTGCCCGCCTTCCTGTAAATCCATAGATGTGTCTGGATCCTGAGACAGCTTCACCACATAGGCTGCTGAGGCCTTCCCCCAGCTGCTGCAAACAGCAGGAACAGTGTGCCCTGTCTTTGTATGGATATGGAGAACAGACTAAAGAGGTAGACTGAGGTGTGAAAGTCTACAGGCCTTTTGCAGAGGATAAATGAAATCCATGGAGGAAATCTATTGTCCCACACTACCTGTCTTATTTGTGCTAATTGTTGTTAAGGGGATTTGAATGTTGCTATAAACAGGAATCTCTGGAATTCCCTGGTAAGCACATACAGCTGACTTGCTCTGGAAATTGCCAGTATAGTAAGCATAGCTGAGGTGCTACTTAGTTTACAAGAGCTTATGGAGAATTCAGCAGGCCAAAAATGTATGAGATCAATTCCTTCTGGTCATAACTCTCAGCAAAGACCAAGAAAGCTCCTGGCAGCTTAGGAATTGATCAGGGAATGTACAACTGTGTTAAAGGCATCTTTATCCCCACTTGTGCTGCCTTATTCTGTCTTAAATTGCTCACGAAGAGCCAGACTTAGCATTGCAAACCCATCCATATGGACTTGCTTACTTGCTTTTAAACATTGCTACTCTGAAAATACAAAGAGTGGACCTGAAGAAGTACATTTTGCCCTCCTTAGGTCTTTCACTGCAAAGCCAGCTGACATTCCCCCCAGGAACTGTGCAAGCAGTGACTATGATACATTCAACCTTCATTTTCAGAGGGAAGAGCCTGCAGGGACCCTGCCAGGGCTCTCAGCCCTGCCCTGCCATCACTGCAGGTTGCTGATTCTTCTGACTCCTCCGCCTATCCAGCACTCCCAGAACCCTTGTGCTTTGTTAAATATGCACAGGCTGTTTGGCAACATGGACCCAATGAACAGGATGGGGTGTTTCCTTAATATAAAGGGGGAAGCACATATTTAGCTATTGATGCACTCTGGGAAGGACTCTCTTTTTGCTAGATACTTGCCCCCTCTGTCTTCTCCCCTTATTCTTTCATACTGCAGCCATCTCTCAGTCTGGTTATTGTATTGTGTGGCTAGGAGGCTTTACCAAACTTTTCCCTGCAGCTGTGAATGCCTGTTCTCCAAAGAACAAGCAAAAGACCCTCGTAACATCCCATCCTTTGGGGGATGAATGGTAACAAAGAGGCAGTCAGCAGCACAATAAGACAAGTCTCCCATTTCCCTGAAGCCTCCCATTCCCGGTAAGGACACTCGGGCCAAAATCAGTCTTGTTATCTTGGTCTAAATCCTGACAACTCTTGTGCAACACTTGGGGCAGCTGGAAAAAGCATGTGGACTGTAGGAGGTAGTGCTGCTGTTTGGCATGAGTCTGAAACCCTGGAAGCCTGTGACACAAGCAGCTGTGGGCTTCCCAGCAGCTTTGCCAGGCCTTGCTGTGGCTCTACCTGCATGCTGGCCTGGCTGCCACTGAAACTGGAAGAAGAGAAGTGGAAAATGAGGCACAGGTTTTTTTGAACTACACATTTTCTGTCATTCTGGAAAGGAACTCTCATGCTTGGACTGCTGACTGGCAGTATACCATGTATAGACCATGTACACATAGCTGGAAATCAGATGCAATATTCTAGGGGGAAAGTATCTAAAGGAGTACAGTACTCAGTCATCACGAGGGCTGTGTGTGTGGAAATGCACACATGATACCAGCGAAGAGTTACGACTGTTCTCTTGGAGAAAAGTCCCCCAGAAACTGCAAAGATCAGCAATATGAACAAGAGGTGATGTGAGATTTGACCTAGACTAAAGAAAGCTGGTTAGCCTAAAGAAGATTTACATCAGGTAAAAGGTGAACATCTTTACCAGCACAAATCAGTCAACTCCATTTAGGTCAGCTGGCCCATAGTGATTTAGTGGAAGAGGGACATGAAAAGCTTTTATGCTAAAAGAGATGAGAATGTAATAGCAGGCAGCAAATTGAGTATCATGTGTGACTACCATGTGTTATGGTAGCAAAAGCAAGTAGCTAACAAGATTCTTATCTATGTATGGAAAGGCCCAAAATCACAGCTGAGGAAGGCACTGGATCCTCTTAATGCCTGATGAAATCCCAAGCAAAATATACTTTATTCAGTTCTGGGCTGCATCACAGCAGAAAGGCATAGATAAATCCTTGAGGATTCAGGGAGAGGCATTGATGTGTACCATAGGACTGGAGGGGCTGATTGGTGAGGGGGATGGAAAAAAGGCTGCATAGATAACAAGGAGCCTGAGAAAACAAGATTATATGTGTCCATGTGCTTGCCAGGTGTGAGTTCCACAAGGGAAGAGAATAATTTAAGTGGCTATAACCAGGAATAATGAGATAAAATTATAGACCCGGGGTGACAGGAATATTAGGTCCCAGGTTACCACACCAAGTCTCCTTTAGGGAGAAGCAAAGGGAAGCGTTTTTGCATGGCATACCCAGCTGGAAAAAACACCCTTGGCCCTGATCCCTTCCATGGTAATGGGTCCAGGTAACTGCTGCAGCAAGGTTTTGGATTTCCCGGTTCTATTTTTTACCTCCCTGCTTTGACAGATATTGATAGCCTTGCCCAGAGCACTTCCCTTCTCCTTGCTCCAATTGGACCTTAGCGTACAAGTTCAGGCTGTTCTGAGAAGGGTCTTGCTTCAGCTGATCTCTTGGCCTCTATTGAGAAGCAGTGGTGCTGGGAAAGGGTAACTTTGGAGGAGAATGTGGGTAGGTGACTTCCATTAGCAGTCTGTTGGGAGAAACTTGCCAGCAGTAGGGAAATAATGGTGTGTTGTGCATGTGATCCTTTGCCCTTTTGGCTGATGAAGGAGCCTCAATCAGTCCTGCCCCTCTGGGTAGGGGATGAGAGTGCACACTGGGCCCTCTGTTAATAGCTGGGAAGAAATTCAAGCAGCCAGCACCACCTCCAACACAGGCAGCCCCTCAGCCAGTGGAATAAGGCGTGAGTTTCTCTACTGTAATGAGCTTGTTTTTCCATGAGATTGCTGTAATAAGCTGTAATGCACAAAGAGCTGCAGGATACAGAGTGAGTGGGTGATAGAATGGCAGATGAAATTCCATGTTGATAAACGTAGAAATAATGTGAGGAAAAACAGTGATAAGTGGATGTGTACATACATTAGCTATTGCCACCCAGAAGGGAGATCTGGAGCCATCCTGGGGAGGAAAATTGTGCAGCATCAGTCAAACTGGAGCTGGGGGAGGGGATAGTTGGGAAAGGAACTGGCAGCAAAACAGAAAACATCATTATACTGCTGTATAAATCCATGATGCATATGTGTCTTGAATGCTGCCTGCAGTCTTGGTCCCCCAGAGAGGATGTAGTGGAATAAGTGTGGCAGTGCTGGCAGGAGTCCTGCAGTGTGACAGGGGGCTCTGGCTTGGAGTAAGAGGGAGGGACAGAGCTGGGAGAAGCCACAGGGTGAAATTTGGAAGAGCCATGGGTCAGGAGTGACAAGCAGTAAAGCAACAGGTATGAAATGATTCCCTTACAAAGGGAAACTAACCAGGCTCTTCAGCTTACAAAGGTTATGCCAAGGGGGTTATGTTAGACATACATCAAATTATGATGTGTGTGGACACATGAGTAAGGAATGATCTTTTTATGACTGTTTATCACAGCATGGGTGCTAGGGCTCAGGAAACAAAGTTATCAGGCAAAAGTTTTAAAGGAAAGTGAAAAGAATTGCATTTTCATCAATGCATGGCCAAATCTGGAACTCATTGGTACAGGATGCAAGTCAGTGACGTGATTATAGATGAGTTCAAAGGGTTTAGAAAAGTAAAGTCTAAAAAGAGATGCTAAACTCAGGGATGCAGACACATCCAGCTCAAGAAGTTTCTATGTTTTAGATTGCAGAAACCTGGGGGAATCTCCATCCTGTTCCTATCATGTGTTTGCTTTAAGCTGCCACATTGGCTACTGCCAGATAGAATGCAGAAGAAGATGGACTTGAAGTCCAGGCAGGTATGGCAGAGGCTGTGTTACAGGTCTGTCTGTAGCTAGATCAGTGCAGATCCCACATCCTCCAAGAAGCAAGGCCACACTTCACAATTAATGTACTCATTCTTGTGACTGATGCTCTTTCATCACAGTCCTACTCCAGGGAAGGGTTAGCTGTTCAGGAGCATGTGAGATTAATTCCTAACAAAGAATTGTCCAACCATTTCCTTTAGGGCAGCAGCCACAAGAAGATAGATCTTTGTTCTGCATCACTGACTGCTTTAGGTCATCCCCAGAGACAGATTTAAAGCAAAACCTCTTGAACCCTCTTGAACTTTAAGGAAACTCATTCCTGGATTTTCCATCTGGCTCAAAAGCTCCACAAGGGACTAAGATTCAAACACCTCTGAACTGAAGGGAAGTCTGGAGCCAGATCCACAGTTGTAGCTCGAGGCCATCCTGAGCTTTTCATGTCAGCTTTCTTTGAGAGCGCTGGCTCTGTTCTGCCTGGTGCAGATGGGCCACAGACCATGTAGCAGATAGAGTGAGAGGAATTCCTCTCACACACCACTCACATAGAAAATTTACCTTCAGGTAAACTACATTAAGAAGGCTTCATTATATTGGACAGCTGTTTATACTGCTGAAGAGTGTGAGGAGGCCTTCTTTTCTGCTTTTCCAGGACTTTCATCTCCCATCCCTTTCAGGAAGAGTAGGTGTAATAAGATTTAAAGCTCTGCCATGTAATTGTCATGAAGTTTATATCCCGTGATGCCTGTTTGTGAGCTGAAATAAATGAAGCACCTGGATAAGTCCTCTCTCTCTCTCTCCCTTCTCCCAAGCACCCAATGTGATGAGAAAGCTGCTGAGAAACAACCACAATTAACGATGGGGTCACATTTAGTTCAGCACCATCGGCTGGTTAATTGGCTGATTCCATTACAGTCTCCCTTATCTGCGTGCCAACATAGCTTCTAACAAGCTGCTTCCTGGGTAATTAATCCTGTCCAGGGTTTAGATCCTGAAGCTGGAGCTGCTTTAAGGGACTGGGCCATTTAAAAAGTGCTTCCTCTTGCTATCAGGGCTGCTTTACTAATAGCTCCCTCTTGCAAAGCCTGACTGTGGGTCCAGCTAGCAGTGAGGACATGCAGAGACATTGCTTTCCTGGAGGAAAGATGGCCTTCGGTTTTGTGAAAAGAATCCAGATCCTGTATTCAATTCATTCCTTGTGCTTGATGCTGCTTGACAAAACACTAGTTAGGCAGTGCCTTGACAAGTTAACTGCCCCCTACTTGCAAATGTAGATCATTTTAATGAACAAAACCATAGCAAGACATAACCATCTCTGCTAAAACATGGAAATAGTAAGTAACCAAATGGACATCTGACCAACAGAAAGAAAGAGCAAGAGGAAAGTGATACTGGAGAATCATTCTTCAGCTGGACACTTGGCTTGGTGGGAAGGCCCAGGCTTGAGGGTTCATGCACAGAGAAAGGCAGACATGAGCAGAGTCAGCAAACAAGCAGTTGTTGGGGAGGCCTGTCGCTTCTGTCACTGGCTACCCAGGTGGGCTTCTGGAGGTGAGGTGTACCCTTGTTTGTCACAGTGAATGGACAAGACAAAAGTGTGGATTTTATGTGCTCTGATCTAAAAAAAAGGCCTTTCAAGTTTCTCAGGTAAGCTGCAACTGAGGAAACATTCACCTCGGGCTGTGATGTGCTGGGGTGTGTGCCAGACAGCCAGCAGGAGATATGCACAAGGTGATTAAGGCAAGAAAATAAAACCGCGGTGGAGGTGAACGATTGGAAACATTCATTTGTATAGCCTCTATCTTCTGATTGTAAATGTAAATAATTCTAAAAATTAGTGCATGGAAAGTAGGTCGCTTTGGAAGCAGGGACACTGGAGGTGCACATGGAGAAGGCATATTGCCAGGATTAGCAGCGATGTAAGCAACTGGATGCTTTGAGCTGTGGGGAAAGGAGAGCGGTGCTTGT
Organism: Agapornis roseicollis; assembly: GCA_002631895.1. Lineage (NCBI taxonomy): Eukaryota > Metazoa > Chordata > Aves > Psittaciformes > Psittacidae > Agapornis > Agapornis roseicollis. The sequence goes on along the minus strand of NDXB01001175.1, from coordinate 117,329 downwards.
ATTTTTACTACCCATTCTCAGTCTGCACTTACTAGTAGGAGGAGATGGATTACTTTTAGCTTTTCTGATGGAAGCCTTTCCAGTATCAGGTGCTCTCAGTCCTTGCTTTAAATTGTCAGATGGGAAAGTAGCCCAAAAATTGTTAACAGCTACCCAAATGGTTTTTACTTTGGAACGTCGGAAAAGAAAGGAGATGGTCTCACAGACAGCAAGATCTAAATTAAATAGGACTTAATGAGATTAATCTTGAGGTATTCCTCAGAACCCATGTCAGCTTGGCCAGTGCAGGAACACCACACTCCTCATGAGGTCAGGGGCATGAGTTCTTGAAGCTGAGCTGGTTTTTGCTTCAGCCAACAGCCTGGGGAGTTTGAAGTGTGAATGGCAGGTACCTGGTACAGAAAGAAAAGACCTTCTAGCCAAGCAGGGCAGGTTACCTGAACAACGAGGAGTGGGGACCTGACACAGCTTCATAATTGTGAAGGTCAGTTCCTTGCGTGCATGCATGCATCCATGCATGAAAATCTTCATTATCAATCATTTCAAATTTGGACATTGGCCTGCAAACTTGTCTGCACCTATCAATTCAGGCAGGTGAAACACAAAAAAGGCACATGATAAAGGAGAGATACTGGTGATGAGAAGGGATTACTTTAGAAAGTGGTGCCCCTCGAGGAGCTGAGAAGGCTTTGTGGCTTGCAAGTGGGTGACTGTGCTGAGGGGGGGGGAGATCAGCATGATAAAGACACAATTGCTGAAAGGACACAAAGGGAGCTAGGGAACTGGAAGGGGAAGGCACTGAATGGGGCATGGGGTCAGCAGTTGAAGTCTGGAAGAGTAAGGACAGATGGACTGGAGAGAGGAAAGATGTGACACTTGTAATGAAGCAGAGGAAGGCAACTTCACTAGTGAGGTTTGGGGGGAGAGATGAGATTACATGGCAATAGTGAAAGGAAAAGGTAGACATGACTGTTCAGTTCATTCTACTCATAATCAGGAGCTGGAAAATCATTATTTCTTAACATAAACAATCCTCCATTAAGAGAATGGAGTTGTGAAGGAAAGAGGATGGCTTCAGACACCAAGAGAAGTAGTGCCTACTGCTCTGTGTCCTTTCTTCCTGTGGGGCTGGTGAGAGGCAGGAGAGCTGATCAAAGAGTTAGATGTTTTTTCTCTGTGGTCCCTGGTGTCAGAAAGGAAAGGTGATAGGAATTTCATAGCCCATGCTCTGCCACCATTGGTTATAATTTTTGTTTCCCATTCATGACTAACCAGGAGGAACACTCGAATGTGGTGCATGGTCTACCCTTGAAATGTGTGCCTGTTTGATAAGTCTCTATTCGGCCTGCAGAGCTGTTCCCCTGTTCTCCTGTCCTGCTGCAGCTCAACTAACAGGCTCACAGCATTCCTGCTCCTTTTGGACACAGAGAGCTCTGGACACCCACAGCTCTGTTATGTTGCCCAGCTCCTCAGTGTGGGGCTCCCAGCCCCACAGCAAGGAGAGGCTGTTCCAGAAGAACTTTGCCAAGTTGCTGCTACCTTTGCTTTTGCTGGCTAACAGTGCCTGCACACTGATTTTCACAAGCATTAAAGCATTAGGGGGGTTCTTGGTTTTCTGGCTATACAGCTATGCCACTTCACAGTTTCAGTTACGGCTGCGTTTTCATACAACTTTGGAGCTCAGAATTTATCAGGGCTGAACACTTTTGAAGAAAATCATCTGAGGAAGGCAAGAGGCACTCCAATATGTCAAAGAACAGACTGGGACTATTGATGTATTTGGTGCCATGTTTTCAAACTGCTGCCTGCTGGGAGCCACATCCATCTGTCTTTTGTTTTTCTTCCTCCAGAAGTATGTACTAAGTACCATCTGATTTACTTAGAAAGACTGAAACAATCACTGTTCAAGGGAAAATCTAATGCAATTCAGGTCATCCTAACTTCAATAGATAAGACACCTGAAGGCTTTTGTATTATTACTGAGAATATTAGAATTGGTGAGGCTTTAAATACAGCATTTAGAACATTGGGAAGTTGTTCAGCCTGAGTGTGAATGGGGTTGATGCAGGAAAATCCTGAGAATATCAAGATAAAAGTTAGGAGTCTGATGATATTATCATCATTGTTATTGATGATGATAATGTTGTTATTATTATTAAAACAAGTCTGCCTTTACAAAGGTACCAAGGAAAACTCAGGTTGGCTTCCTGTATAACTGTGTTGCCCACAAGCATCTTGAATATCAAATGCAATCTGTTGAAATCTATAGTCCTGATGTTCTGCCAGAAGGGAATAGATGTATATCCTATACAAGGCTTTTGCCTTTTTCTTCAGGAGCCCAGTGTTAGCCAATGCAATTCTGGAGAGGCAAGAATGTTAAAGGGCCAGGCCCACATATTTGTGATACCATCCGTGGAAACTAGCATTTCTAACAGAGCAGTGCTCAATTCTGCTATTTGTATCTGTGGATGCATTGTGCCTTCTGTTTGGTTGTTGGGGGGGGGGTGTTTGTTTTCTAGTGAACTTAGCTAAGGTGCAGTTTCTGTTGATTTGCTTGTGCTGTGGAAGATCTGAATTCTGTGGTGTTGCTTGTGCCTTATAAATAATGTACACACACTTTATCCACATACTGTGCTGCCTTGTGAGAGCCCAGGAAGTCCCAGACTATCTCAGATGGGAGTATTTGTGCTCTCTGGAGTGCAGCATGTAAGTCTTGTCAGCAGGAAGATGCATCAGACCTCTTCTGCTTGCCTTTACCATAGGTTTGCTCTGTGCATCCTTCTGAGACAGTTCAAATACGCTGTTCATGGTTGTGATCTTTTGCTACCACACCGATAATGCTGGTCCTACTAATTGCTAGTCCTACATAGACATGCTGCTGCTAGTAAGCCTCGTATTGGTAAAAACACATTTTTCTCTAATAAGGAAGGTTTTGTCAATATAAGGGTGCATTTTAACAGTTTTCACACAAGGAACGAGAAAGGGATAGAAGAGGGGAGAGATGTATTGCTTTAGCTACACTGGTCTGGTTGAAGTAGCACCATTTTTGTGTGTAGACAAGAGCTTAGGAAATGTGCAGGTCTTAGTCTGGGGGACAGGGCTTTAAAGCAGTCATTGAAGTCTAGTGTCAGTTTTCAAGGCTGAAGAATATTATTTTATTTAGGCTTCCAGACCAGCCTTGCTTCAGGAATGCACTTAGGTTGTTTTTAAAGCAAACATGAAATCAATAGCCTGGTGTTCTGCTCTGCTATTTCTTGCCAGAGCCTAAGGACCACACATGGGTTTTCCCTCCTCTTCGTCACACTGTCAGGCAGGCTCTCGGGTAACGGCGGGCAGTTCTTGTGGATGAATGCAGAGAGGTTCCAAATGGCCAAACACACATAGGACATCTGGGCAGTTTTTGCTGCAAAGTATTTTCCGTCAGGCTTCCCTCCAGGTATTGCCGTGAAAGGACCAACTCACACCGCCTTGTCACGGACTTTACCCAGCCTCTCACTTTAGTGGGAGTTTTATCTGAGCAAAGAAAGCTCAAACAGGAGCCTGTCAGCTTACCTCACCGTTTATAGTGCTCCTGGTGGAACCCAGAGCTGTGGTTTTCATTTTGCCCCTGGCAAATACCAGCCCAGAGAGCAATGGGGCACTGTGCTTTCCTGCACATCCCTGGTGGTGGGCCTCAGCTCACACTTGCCTGGGCCCTTGCTAGGTGCAAGAAAAAACTTACTTGCCTCCATCCTGTGCTGGTAACAGAGGCTTGACCTAGAGTAGCAGATTCTGAAAGCTTGTCCATGTAGGACTGGCTTACAGTGGGGTACCCACTCCTGACCCCAGGCAGCCGCCATCCTCATGAGGTAAATAACAACCTCTGGCCAGCAACTGACCTCTTTCGAACCAGTGACCCAGAGGCAAATGCTCCTTCAGCTCTCAGCAGCTCCCTCCAGCCAGGCTAGCTCCTCTCTTCCTGAACGGCTTGAAGCTGAACGTCTGGTACCGAGGCAGGACTCCAGTTAAAAATGAAAACACACATTAGCAACAAGGAGAGAAACAGGATGAAATTGGAAGTGACCATTTCACGTTTGATGTTATTCAGAGGAGCCTGTACTTCATTTAGGACATTAATAGTTGTAACAGAAGCTGTAATATTTCAACAACAGTGGTGATTAGGAGCAAAGAGGCAGCTAATCTCCATCTAAAAAGAGCTAACTAGCCCGTCCTTTAGCCCCCACCGCACCGTCACATTTAAATACCATGAATATTCACTGCTTGGCACCCAGCTGGCAGCTGAGCTGTTTTGACACAAAAACCTTCAAACTCAAAGAGTTTTTAATCAGTCTGCAAGAGAGAGAAGAAGAAAGTGAGAGAAAGAAATTGGAACAGAGAAAATGAATCAATGAGTTCAACAGAGAGGGGGGTATCTGAATCCAGTTAACCCTTTCCCTTCCCTGAAGCCAAAAGTGCCTCCTCTGCAGCTCTGCAACCCTCTTGCAGGCTGCAGGGCATGGAGGCCGGGGCCCCCATCCCTCCTGGGTACCCCATTCCATTGGCTGCCCATCCCATCCTGATACCCCTTGCCCTGGGCACCCTACCTCACCTGCCTTCCCACTCAGAATGCATCCTTTCTTGCTGCCTTGTTTCTTGATGCAGGGCTCTTTTACTCTCACCCTTGGCTGTATTTGTGACTGGTTACCAACATGTTTCTTTCACAGGCAGCACAGTTTCACTCACAATACGTGATGCGCTTTAGAGCAGGCAGTCTTTGTCTACAATGAGTTTTCATCTCAGAAAGAGATTTGGCAGTGTTAACAGTATCCTTGCTGGAGTTCCAGAGTTGCCTACAGCCCATGCAAACCCATTTGCTTCGGTTTTTGCAGCAGGATTAACCACGCAGCTCCAAACACAGAAAATCTTCCCTTGCCCTGGAAGAAGAACCCCACAGTACTCTGAAGGCCCAAGTTTCACCAGCACTGTGGATCTGGGCACTGACGGATCCCCCAGCAGTCCCCATTTAACCTGGATCAGTCCTTACACACAACTGCATTTCTGTCAAACTAGCCCAAGCACACAACACCGAGTTTATGCAGCTTCACGCTGTTACGTCAGTTTTGGGCTGGTTGTGGTGGACAGTTTATACCTGATCTGGCAGGAAAGCAGGATGACATAGGCAGACTGTACCCAGTCTATTGCAGCACCTGGCCATGTAAAACTGACTTGTCTGAATTTTCTAAATGCATTTAACTTGGTGGAGTGGATTTATGCTGGATCCATTCTTCATGCCATACGGCTTTGGAGTTTTTGATCTAATACTGGGAGCCACAAAGTCAGATTTACTTTATAATTGAACCGCAGCTTAAGTCTCAGAACTCTGCGGCCCAGACTGCAGACCTCAATCACATGTGGGGAATCCATACTTGCACCTCAGCTGGCTGAATGTCTGGGGCACAGTGGGGATTTTTCTAAGCTACTGTGTCTTCAGTGAGTCTGCTGTGGGCTTAAACTACACGTACGGTTGTCTCATCTGCCTGCAGGGCCTTTAAAACTTAGATACACCTCAAAAGCCAATGTCCTAATTCCTTTAAGGAAAACCAACGTAGAAGGGAAGTACAGAAGCCTGGGACTAATTTGGCAGATTATTATAGCCACTGCAAAGGATACTGGTATCCAGGAGGGGTCTGAATGAAGAGGTAGTGTGAAGATTTTCAGTGGCAGGCCAGAGCTGAGGGGAGGCACTGCAGATGGAAATGGAAAGGAGTTGCTGGAAATGCAGGCCAGTGAGGAAAATAAGCAAATAGCACTGGAGGAGTGAAGTGGAAGCTGCATCTATTGGCAGTGTAACAGAAGATCTGGTGGGTGAGTGAAAAAGAGCAGAGATAGAGAGGAGCCTGAAGACCCTGCTATGTGGTGTGATGGAAAGGGTGCCATGGTGGAGGGCCTGAGAGGGAGCAATGTGGTGGCAATGTTGTGTGAGTCAGTTCTGCACTACTCTGATCTGCTTGGACTGGAGGTGCAGCATTATGGATGTCAGAGAAAGACCACAAGAAGAAATTAGTGTAATCAAGATGAGAGATGAGATGAGAATTTGGGAGCAGGTTTTTCCTGTGTGGGTTCCCCTAATCTGAAGCTAGTGTAAGATTTATTAGGAGTTACTGAAGCTGTGGTGACATATACCGAATACAGTCTGGGACTCCTGTGGGAGGAAGTAGAAAGATTTGGGTTCCACATTTCATTAGTGCTCTCAAATCCTCTGATGCTCTCCAGACTCAGAGATGTCACCCAGTGCTTTAAAATTTACAAGCATGCACACAATAGCCAAATGTGCTTTGTAATCTATTCCCAGGCAGCAACCAAAGTGGGTTTTGCATAGATTGGTACCCACTCTATTCAAGTTGGTAATTATTTTGAATGGAATACTCCCCATGAAGCAAGCCTGGAACAGCATCAAACCCTACGGGCTGTGGGAGGCGCATCCATCAGCTGTACTCTGGGGTGTATTCTGGAAAGACTCACAGCTGGATAAGAGGATCCATTTTCCTATATACTGAAATGAGAAAACAGCATGAGCTTTTCTTCAGTCTCTTCTTGCCAACATCTGGCCACTACTCACAATGAACTTGCACAGTTGCTATGAACTGTATCTGGGCATGCTTCCTTTGCCTGTGGAAAAATGTGGGAATCTAATCATCCACTACAAAAACAAGGTGCTCCAGCTAACATGTCTCAAAGACCCCGAGGACATGGATTTGGAATGTTTTAGAGGAGGTGGATCAAAAGTATTTTACTCGACATTCACCTACAGTTGCCTGACTCCATCATATTTACATATAGTTAGCACCTTCTGTATTAGGTAAGGGAAATCCAGGCTGAGCAGCAGGTAGCAGAGGTGTGGAACTGGCAGTATTCACTCATCTGAGTCCACCCTCTCCCCAGCCTATTGTGAGAGGAGCACGGTGCTACTGTGGTGGTGTTTTGAGGGCAGAGAGCTCAGATGAGACATAAACCAGAAGTTGTGACCATCTGCGGTCATTAAAATTCCATGACACCTTTTGGTACTGAAGCAGTTGGTGCTACAACTAGCCCACTTGCAGTACAAGGCAGACAAGCCTCGTGCAGCCCAGCAAGAGGCTGCCTCCTGAGGTTTGCTGGGTGTGTTTTCAGCCTGCAGTGGAGCACAGGGCACAGCCCATTGCTGCCTGCCTTAAAGTCACTGATCTCAGAGCTGGGAGCAGAATAGCTGCATCCCTGTAACAAGAAAACACGCTGAGAAGGAAAGAACTAAGTATGGAGTGCGCAGCATGCTAATAATGCAGCTCTGTTGTTCCTGTGCCACCATCTAGCACTCAGCTGTGCTAGAGGGTGGCACATACACAGACAAGACTATTTGCAGGAGATAGAATAATGGAATGGGTTGGGTTGGAAGGGACCTTTGAAGGTCACTTAGTGCAAACTTCCAAAAAATATTTAAATATTTTGTTGGGATCCTGAGAATCCTTGCAGCAAGCCACGCTGGGAGATGTAGCCGGACACTCCAAGGCTGTTCTGTGAAATAGGAAGTGTCTTAAGCTCTGGTTGTAGGTTGGATCATACGTAACTCTGCAGATAAATTTAAGCTTGGGGTGAAAGTAAAGACCTTACAGAAAATGAAGTCTAAACCACCATGTAGAGGGGTAGAAAGGGGGGGTAGTGAGACCTTTACTGCTGACAGCTTACAGATCCCATCCTCAGCAGTTGCTCTCATCCCTGAGTCTCCCTGCTGTGCAGTGACCCAGAGCAGGAACCAACCCAGCTGAAAAATAAACATGTTTTGTTTCCTCGGGTTGTTGTTTAGCTGGACGAGTTCTCTGGTCTCATTCGCTGTGTGCTATGCAGGCAGCGTGCTGGCAGAGCTGATAGTGTGGAGTATGGGCAGTGAGGCAATAGGGAGTGGAAGAAGAGCAGGACTACTTCAACTGCTGTAAGCAGCCCCGTTGTCAAAAATGCAACCACAGTCTTGATACCAGAGCCTGCCCAGAGCTCCCTTTGGCATCAGGGCTGGCCTGCAGCTTGCACAGAAGGGGAAGGGGGAACAAATGCCTCTCTCAAAAAAACTACAGAAATTCTTGAGTAATCAGGGCAGATCATCCCAAAATGCTGCTACTGCACTGATGCACTAGGATGCTGGAACCATGTGAAACTTCCCAATACAGCATCCTTATACTGCAAATCAGCAGCACTTAGCATCTTGGTTCCTTCCTGCCTAACCTGACTCCTGCAGGATCACTGCTTTTCTGTCCTTTTCTGGGAGAGGAAAAAAAAAAAAAGTCTGGTAATTCCTTTTGCGCCTTCCTTGGCACATCCTGCTATTGCCTTGTTAGGAAGATGTTAGGAAGAGATGCTTGGCCTGGCCCTACCAGTGGAATCTGCACAGAATTGTCCCATACCAGCCACTGCCTAGGGAGTGAGTACAGCCACCCTGGATGCTGTGTGTCCTTTCTGTTAATGGCTGCTGTATTTCATCTCTGTGCTGCTGCTTCCCAGGCAGCATGTGATCCTCTGGCTCCTATATGGAATGGACTGATGCTATAAAATGGTCTTTTTATGGAACATCTTGGCAACGCAGAAAACTTTCCCATTGCCAGGGTGTTCTTTTTATTAAACAATTTGTTCCCAGAAAGAAACCCATTTAACCAGATTTTCTCTATTAAGGGGCTTCAGCTGCATTTGTTGGGTTTTGAGCTTGTTTGGTGTGCTGTAAGCTGCAAAACAGTGTCCTACAATGGATTTGTCTGAGGGAACTGAAGTGTGTACTGCTCTGATTCTGCCTGCTGTGGGAGCTCCTTGAAAGCCAGATGTCACATTCAAAGAGTGATCTGTTTACAAACACATGGCCACACATACTCAACGCTTTCAGCAGGCACCAAACTTAAACTCAAATCCTGCAGTTTTGCTTCTCTACCCACCTGGCCTGCGCCCAGCCAGCACCAGAGAAGAACGTTCCCAGAACTTGGACAGGATTGTGTCTTTTCTTTAGATGAGGGGAAAAAAATTACTGTTTGCAGAGGGCTGAATTTAACTTCCCAACTGGGGCCTCTCATCTCTAAGTTCTTGCAGGCAGAAAAACACCAACTGCTAGCAAGATAATCCAATTTCCCTTCTCTGGCACTGTGAGGAAGACTGCCTACCCCCCACGCCATGCTGGGCTTCAGTCTGGCAGAGCTTCTCCCTGACCACCATACCCCCAGCAAGATCCATATCAAAGCTTCAGCCCTCCCGGGTTCATTAGGAGGCATTTATTTCTGCATATTCCGGGGGGTGGTTGGTAGGGGGGTGGGAGGGGAGGAGGAGGCAGATAACTTTATTCACAATGCAAATAGGCTGCCCTTACTTTCAACCCTTCCTTCAAACCAGGAGACATTAAAAAAACATGAGTTCTTCTAAAATAATAAATACATTAATTCTGCTGGATGTTATATTGCTGTGCCTCCAGAAAAGTGCCCGGGCACCATTTGATGGAAAAAGCCAATGAAATCTGTTAACTCTGCTTTTGCCCTTGCTCCCTTCTGAAATGCTGTTAAATGTTCAGCTGTGTGGGCTGTATTACAGCACTTGTTTAAGGAAGATTGTTAGCAGGTAGTTTCGCACAACAGGGCTAAGATGCTTCAAGGAATGAGGGAAAGTCAACCCAATTCTCTCTGCAAATCTGAAGTGCTAGTCTGTGATTTGCTGATGGGGGGCAGTGAGTTATTAAGCTCATCACAACATAGCATCCTGCTCCCCTGGTCCAGAGGGAGCTGGCTATTAATAAATCAGAACCCAGTGCTAAGCTACAGGGATAAAAGGCTCTACATTAACATGAAAATATTAATATATGGTAGAGCAGATTATCATCTAAATGGGTTAGAGTGAGATAGCACCATTGTTTGGAAGAAATGGCATGCTTCAAATCTCATTAGAGTAAAATTGTACTAGCAATGAAAGATATCTTCAGACCCTTGAAAGTGCTTTGGATGCTTGGTAAATATGGTGATGATGCTGGGGGGTTCAGACATCTGCCCAAGGCTTGTCTTTCCTCTCAGTGTCAGCCGCAGGGTCTGCCTGAAGGAAGCAGACACCCCAGGTACAACCAAAGGGAATGATACGGCTCTTCCTTCTGCAGGGCATGCGGCTTGTAAAAGCGCTGCACTCCTCACTGGAATGGGCATTGCCCAGAGGCACCCATGACTGGGGACAAGCTTCTCTACTCCACTTTCCTTAAAAACGTTATCCAGAGCCCCAGGGGAGGTGGATGGAAATCTGTGGGATGAGGCTCTGATCTTCCTCCCTCGTTCTGGGAATAGAGGGGAACTCCCCATAGCAGTGAAGGGGCACAACAAGAGGGGGTCATATGCAGGAGCTGTTCGTCCCAGGCCAGGGCCCCAGGGCAGCCCCTTCAGGGACATCTCTGCAGTTGCTTCAGGGGCTGTCTGGCGTGGAGTGTCCAGCCCCCACTGCTGCCAGCATGCTTCACTCCAGGCCTGGCCATTTTGAGCTCACACTAAGTCAAGTATAATTTTCCCTGTCAGGGCCTGTGGTGCAGCCTGGCACATATAAGCAGCTTCCCGAAAACATGGGGACTGCTAGCAACCTGTCTGCCTTCATTCATCACACCTAGACAATAACAGTCCCTTCTCTGCTGGCTGGGCAGCAGCTTTCCTGGGATTCTATCACCTTCAATGAGTTTGTGTTTCGCAGGTTGCCTCTTCACTCACTCAGCCTCCAAGGCAGCCTCATCATTCTGCTCACAGGATGCTCAAACATGGTCCCAAGCTTAGGGCTTCACAGCTGTCTCCAAGCTTGTCTTCTCTCTCTTTCTGTACAGGATCCCCAGTGGTCAGATGGTCAGCATCCCTGCTCCCAAGTCTCTTGCAGACAGTCTTCTTTCAGCTGAAAGGAATCATTCAGGTCTGTGTCCAGCTGAATGACTTCTGAGAGAGTTTTGTATAAAGAAGGCATTTAATCAGGTGAGAAGCCTTCAGCACCTACCCAGAGGAGCATGGTGTGATTTGTCTTGCAGCTTTTCACCAACAGCAGAATGCAAGTTTGTGCAGCCTAGCCCACAGCCCACCAAGCATCAGCACAATGACTACTCACTTGCCTGTGCAACAGTATTGTGTTTAGCTCACAGGAACCATTCCCAGACTTCACTGGGAATGGGAATAGTGGTCATTGTCAGTACTCTCCGGTGATAAAAGCCTATTTCAGTGGTGTAAAATCTTGTCATCCTTTTATTTTAAATCCAATCAAAACCTCAAATGGCCTGAGATTTCCCTAGTAGAGAAGGTTCAGCAAGGAACATGCAACAGCCATTTGAGAAGGTTGAAACCATGTTGCTCGGAGCTGTTGTTTTCCTTTGGCGCCTGTGGCACTTCCAGTCTGAGTCACCAAACTCAACTTCCCAGCACATCCTTCAGGGAACTGCCCAGCCAGGCCAGCAGCCTGGGCCATGCTTGCTTCATCACAGACATCTATCATAAATAGAGCTGTTACAGACAAACAATGGCCCAACTGCCTGGTGGAGGCTGGCGAGCAGAGTTTAATCTACTGAAGATAAGGAAGAACCTTTCATAATGCATGGGCTTGATTTGCACAAATATTGAGACTATTCTTTGCATTAATGATAAAGTGGATTAAATGTGCCCCATTTTCCTAGTTAATGCCCCTCTGGAGTTTCACTGGGACCAGAGCAGATCTGGCATTTAAACTAAAGAAATCCCTGTTTAGTGTGTGGGAGTCTCTGGAGAGACCACAGATCTGCATTGCAGCTGTGAAATACAGCATCTTCTCTGCTGCTTATCAGAGATCTGTGCTTCTCCTGGGAAAATTTTGCCCAAAGGATTCAGCCTTTGCCAAATTTTCAACTGGATTTTGTTTGTTTATTTTAAATTTCTTCTTAAACATCTGAAACCAACAAACTTAAAACCTGCTCTGAATCTATCAACTTGAGTTAATCCCTTAGAATAAAATAATAAACCAATTAATTCCTCCAGGCTGCCAGCTTCTATTTCTAAGACTTAGTCTAAAATGGATTTAAATGGCTGAAATGTTAAACCCTGAAAAAAATTGAGTTTAGTTGAAAAGAAACAATGTTTTTTTCTCTGTCCTGTGGTACAGTTCCTGTTCAACGGCATCTGATTCGCCTGGATTTTAAAAGGGTTCATATCAAACATGCATGTGTGTGCAAAATGCTGCTCTTCTGACCTTTGTACTCACTTTGCAGTGACAGGGTATGTAGGTACCCAAGGAATGAATCATGTAGAACCAGCTCTGCCTCATCTTCTCCACAGTCAGTCCCCCTGGAGAGCTTTTCCCACATCTCTGCTCTCCTCCTTCTTCTTCTTCTCTACACTCATTTATCACGTAAAAAATCAGGGCAGGGATGGAGCCACATATTTTAGGTCCAGAGCAACCTCTAATTTTTGTGAGGTTTCTACTATGCTGAAAGGCAGATTTTTTTCTGTGATGCCACATGGACCCTGGAGGTGGTGTCTGCCTACAAATGCGGTTACATCTCCCTCATCTTCAGGGGTGCTCCAAGCAAGTGGGTGGGCTGGGCTCTATAAATAGTGTGTACTAATCCATACTCCATTTTGTAGAGAGGCATGGTAGAAAACACACAGCTACAATCTATTCAGGGAATTTGTTAATATTAGAACCTTAGGGAGCAGTTCTACTTACATCACAGACATCTGTTTGTTGGAAATATCAGTTCAATAAACAGTCTTCTCAGCCTCAGTATTTTAGCAGTATGGGCATTACAAATGAGGACGATGTTACAGTCCATTCCAGTTCTAATGCAGGGTCATTCTCAATACAGAGGTCTAGGTCTTTTTCTCATAGCTGCGCAGTACAGAGACATCTGCAGCACATGAAACACATGGGTGCCAGCAATCTTAATGAAGCCCCCAAAGTGAAACCTCAAAAAAAGTGCACTCCCCAAGGACCCAGATAAGACTCATATTGAACTCTAAAGATGTTAGATGGAGATTACCCAGTATATCTCAGCAATAAATGTGTTTGTCCTGGAAAAAGCGGATTCTGATGTTTGTATCTATATGCAGTGTATACAATGGCTATTGTCTTTGAACAGTATATAATAGCTATTGTCTTCAAAGAGCTTTGCTACCTGTCTCATTACCCTGGAAAAAGACTTTGGGGTATTAAATAGAGAACAATCAATCCCACTAACAACAAATAACCCTTTAGGAAATAAACACAGTAGAAGAGTTATGCTTGTCTTAGCAGATGTTGCTAGTTGATAAAATCTCAAATTCAGAGGTTATTGAATATGCAGACCTTTTCTACAACTATTAAGAGAATATGCATGTGATGGGGTAAACGATGAATATGATTTAGCTTTAAAAGAGCTGGCTTTGTAACAGTACATAACTCTAAAAAATATATTTCACCTTACAGCCAGCACGGTACTGTACTATGCTAAATTCAGGTCCTGGCTCCAGCTAAAAGACTCAGGATGTCATGAGGTGCTGTTTGGGGCCAGCTTGCAGTAGAGGAAATCAACACTCACAGCTGGATGCAGACCCGGAGTCCCCATTCTCCTGCTGCTGGGAGCAGTATTTTTGCCCTACTTGTTTGACTAGGAATGAATGGGACTGGTTTGGTTTTCTTCCACACCAGTTGTACTTAGCCTCATTACAAACTTCACCATGCACTGTCCTTCTCCCTGCTTTATCTCCCCTCTCCTTCAAGGGCACTGCTGGCATGCTAGAGGGGTGCTTTTGCTGGGAGCTGTTCTGAGCTAAGAGGACAGGCCAAGATGACCCTTCCTCCTGCTTGGTGTTTCAAACAGCTTCCGCCTGCAGGGAGGGGATGTATTGAGAATGTGTGAGAGAAAACACTGAAAAGGGAGAAAAAGCGCAAAAAGGGAGGGGGAAAAAAGTACAGCAAGGAAGCTAGAGACAAACTTCCAGTGGTGGATTATTTCTCACCCAGGCTCTAATTAGGAAGCCTCTTATGGGACTGTGAAGCTGTCAGGCTGCCAAATGTCAGCGTGTTTGTTGGAGATCAGGCAATTCTCCTGTCTGCAGCAGCTACAGTTTGGTGCCATGGTCCTCCTGGGTTCTTCAGCATGTGTGACTCACACTCAGCACTGGCACCGGGGTAGCGGTGGAGGGCTCGTCATTTTCCCTAAGAATCCAGAAATAAACCCTCTTCTGGGATTTGATCCCTTTATTCTGGTTTGTGCACAGAGAGGGTTAACCACAGGGTGCAGAGCTGCTTCAGCAGTGTGTGACTCAGATTCCCAGGGAAATCCCCAGCTTATCTGATGGAGCCTGTTAGTCTGCTAATTGAATAAGCTCCTATTAAAACTGCAATGTTTTTTAATGACTGCTAACAAAGGGCCAGATTCTGATCTGATCTTCTCTCTCGGGCTCATTTTTGATGATGGTCGGGCCCTGCACCTGATTGCAGGGTGGGAGGGCAGCAGCTGCTTCCCTAGAGCCTAGTCTTGCTCCAGAGTGGGTACCTGAAACCAAAGCCCCAGCTCTAGGGCCTTCCTGGTGCAATTGAGTTACCAACTGGGCAGCAAAACTTCACTTTTAATGAGCCAGGGCTTCATGAAGTGTAAAAGGCAGGAAGCTTTTAATGGAGATCTTTAGGAAGAGGGAGAAGGCTGCAATGCAGCCAGCAGAGGAAAGCATTTGTTGGGAGACTACAAGGACTCCATGTAACGTAATTGCTGGAAATATCTAATACATGATCCAAGCTGTGCTCTGAGTAATTAACTTTCCCAGTGTTGAAATCAGGTTGATTTGTTGATTCTGCATATAAGATGTTGTCTATGTCTGCATAGAAAAAATGCTGTGTGTGCCTCTGCATATGCACATTCGAACTTTAATTAAAATTATGTGCATTATATCTGTATCTCTTTTTCTCTATTGACTTTGAGAAAGTATTTGCCTAATAGGAAAAGAAAAAACTGTGGTTAGCATTTAAAGTGAACTTAGCTGGGTTCCAGGGTACTTCAGAGGGAGAGCCTGACAGCTCTGATTTCAGCCAGGCGCTGCCCTCCCCAGGATGGGGTTGAGCTCTCCCATGACCCTGTGAACACATTTGCCTTTTTCATCTCACCTGAAACTCCCAGTGCGTTCTCCAGGCCTGTGTGACATCAGTGCCATGAAATGTTTTCTAATGTAATCATAAGGAGACTTTATTTTTCCTTTAAAACCAGGAACGAGATCTGGCCACCTTCACCCCCATGTGCGTCTACACCTACTCAGTTCCTTTGTATGTCCCTTTTGGTTTCCTTCTGGGAATGTTTTTATTAACATGCTTCTCGTAGAAGGTCCCACGTACCCACACCAACACTGAGCTGCTGCTTGCAAAGTTGCATAAGCAATCCCTAAGTGGTGGGTTTTTTTCCTTACCATAACAATAGCGAAGTGTCAAAGATTTGAAGCTCCTGTTATCAGCGGCAGAGCCTAACCCCCGTTTCCCAGCCCGTGTCCTATTCCCCCCTCCCCGGCCATCAGACGATGTGACACGGCTCCATCACGTCAGGACTCGCGGTCCCAACAAACAGAAAATGATTTCCAACCGGCAAACACGCTGTTTACTTTCCAGGAGAATTGCACTTTCCCATCTGACAGCTGATCAAGGGATCTCCCGCTGCTGTCAGCGCGGAGACGTGTTTCAAGGCGGGGATGGAAGTTTAAACATTTTCTCATTATCACAGAATAAAACAAAAATAAATGACAAAAATACTCAAAAACCCACCCCAAAATAAAGGCATTGAGGCTCGGGGCCCCCCTGCTGTGCTGGTAATGAAGCGCTGCCACGTGACCCACCGGCGGGGGCTTTTATCTCTGCCCCAGTATCATTACTGAAGTGACACCTGTCACATGACCCACATCAGGGCTTTCATCTGGCCTCCCCAAATGCAGGTCTAGCTTGGGAGGGGAATTTTCCTGGAGCTTCCCCCCCCCCCCCCCCCCCACC
>NDXB01001175.1:27114-101290 GCA_002631895.1 Agapornis roseicollis | reverse complement strand
CCGGGTTAGGTTGGGGGGGGGATTTTTTTGGGGGTTCCCCCCCCCCCCCCTTTAAAGAGCATTGACCACTTGCTCTGTTACAGGCATGGTTTACAAGTATTAAAGCTCTCGTGTTTTTTCTTGGGGATATGTGATTTGGCTGACAAAGTTGGTCTGGGCTGAAGTAAAACAGAATCTTGGCCTGGGAAAGAGGTTATTTCATTTACTGCAAGATGTTTTTACAGCAAATATTTAAGTCTGCTGTTAAACTCTCTTTACATAAAAAGGGATGCTAAAGGATTTCTCCAAAATCTCAGATTTGTTTTTAATTTTTTATTAGGTGGCGAGAAGAAACAGTTTGATGACCCCGGAGCACAATGATCTCCATTTACATGCACTTCACAGACTCTCACCTATTTTACCAGCGCATACTACTTCTGCCAAAAGAAAGCTTTCTGGAAAAAAGGAAAGGTCAGTCCTGCACCTCTTTGCCAATGTCTGGGATTTTTGTGAGGTCTTCAACAGCAAACACCTCAATTTGTGATGCACCTACATACACAACAGCAGTACTGAGCACTTACTTACTAGAACCCGTTCAGTTATTACCTCAAAACAGAACATCAAACATCCAGATGTGACAGGGGATGACCACCCACATGAACTAGATGTGAGCAGGCTGAAGATAAAGGAGCCTGATCATCATGGCTTTTTCCTGCTTCTCCTTTCCCTCTCCACACTGGGCCATGCATGAAATCTCTGCCCCTTCATAATCTGATTCAGCTCAGTAAAGCAATGAAAAACTAACACAGCAAAAGAATTAACAGCTTTCTACCTGTTTAGTGAGTTAGATCAGTTCATCAAGGGCTTAGAAAAGTGCCAGAGAGCAAGAGGGAAAGACTGTGAAGCTTGAAGCACAGAGGGAAATCAGGGAAGCAGGACCGCCTTTTTGGGTGGCCCAGACTTGGTACATGAGTTCAGATGTTTCTTTTTACCTGGTCTTCTTCACTCATTACAACACTATGTCCATTTGTTGCCCTTGAGATTGTGCAGGCCAGGGGATGGAAAATGCACTAAGTACTCCTGATGTGAATAGTGCTCCTGTTAGTTTGGGGGAGTAGTGGTTCTAGGGCAATTTCTCTCTCTGATCTGGCATATTTAAGGCATTGGGCCTCCACTGTTGATTTAATGAACAGAAGAGTGTTGGGTTGCAGGACATCCTTTTGCCAGGGTCTTTTTGGCTTTCTGCCCCTCCATGTAACAGAGCTAGAATGTATCACTTGACTCTTATGGCAGGTTAGTGTAAGAATTATGGAATATGGGGTAGCAGCTACATAAAAGAGCAAAGCCATTCTCTCTTCTGCTCCAGGACAGAAGACATTTATAACTGGTTGTCTGGATTGACACCATGGGGAAAGTGATTCAGGTCTCATCATTAGATCCCTCACTGTCTATGCATAACTAATCCTTTAACATACCTCAAGCATTTAGTGGCTCCCAATTAGGAGCAGACATCCAGCCCTTGGCAGGATGAGATCCTGCTTCTTCACTGCTCTTAGCCCAGCCATCTCCAAGAGTGCTAAAGGAATGCAGAATACCCCATCCCAACTTGGGCATCACTTACAGCCTTTCTGAACATGCATATGACAGTGCAGCGTAACTCAGAAGTGGAAAGCTATCTTCTACCTATGCAGCTACCCAGCCACTTTAGAAAAGCTTCTTTATTGTACCAGTTCTTAGAATCTTTTGCTATGCAACAGCCAGTGCCAGTGTGCTTAAGAATTCCTGGTTTTCTTTTAAAAAGGTTCCAAATGCCCTTCTCTCCACAACTAAACCTGCACATGGGAGGCTGACAAAGAGACACATGCCTAAGTAGAACTCTATAGGATATTCTGGCTTGAACTTGCTTAGACTGCTGTGAGGTCACTGTAATATTATTCCAGATTCTCTGCAGAGCAAATTAGAGGCAGAAGGTCCTAATACTGAGAGAGATTTCTGTTAAGTATTGCAAAGGGAGGTCAGGCATTCACACTCACTCTGACAGTGGCTGACGTTTGAGAGATCTGGGCCCACACAATCCAGATGTGGAAAGACTTGGGGACATAGCTCTCCTTCTTATCAAAGCAGAGAACTTTAAGGACTGTCACATAACACAAGGAATACCTCTTGTTCTCTTCACTGAGCAGATAATGCATGTGCTCTTTCATGTAGTTAATCTATATGTTCCTGAAATTATGTCTATAGCAAGCACAAAGGAGAACACAAGAGTGTGCCCAGACCTGTAGTGTTTGGTTTGCAAGAAATAGACTTGAGTGGGTCTGGAGATGTAGCTCCCTTACATTGAAATGACACCTTCCAGCTCTTTCTGTGGCTGCCACCTATTTACCTGGTGTTTCCCCATAGCTCCCTGACTGATTTTGTTCCAGTGCCTCAATGCTATGCATAATTCTTGCTCAGATAAGTTCTCCAGTCATGCCAGTGACACTACTCAGATGAACAAGAAGTATTCAAGAAAGTTTGCATGCCTGCACCTTAATGATTTATCTCTGCCTTCCTCTTCTTCACAGATCTGCTGTGAGGTTACACCAAGGCCTCTGGTTTCTGATGTCCCAGATCCCAAAAAAAGTATCCCAGGTATCTGAAACCAAGCTGACTAGCACTTGAACACAGTAAATTGCTTGCTTTCCTAATTCCTCCAGGAAGAATGCTGTAAGAAATTTCACAGTAACTGTAGTTGGAGAAGAGCTCTCTGATTTCCCCATGTATCCTGATCAGCACTCACCTCAGATTAGCTTTCCTTCTCATAATCCCTCTGCAGACCTGAGATCAAGGAGAGGAAATCACTCTGGTAACTCATTAATGAGCCAGGACTTTCTACAACAGTTGGACAAAAAATGTCCTGTGTTTGGCTGCATCTCAATTCTTTGCCATCTCCCCTCTGTTCATCAACACCTGCACGCATTTGGGACCCAGTATAAGAAGACCCCTGAATTCAGCTCTAAGCAACCAGTCTGCAATGCACATGCCTAATGCTCTGCTGGTGTGGAACCAGTATGCTGGTAATCCTGTTAGTAATGGCAGAAGCTCCCTCTAGGAAATTATAACAAATAGTCTTCAACAATTCCTTTGTTGACAACTTTATCCAAGAAACCATCTTCCCTGGAGACTTCACTCAATTTTTGACTAATCCCCTCCTTCCCTCAGGAGCTCTTTTGTTGAAGGAGATTGTGGGCAAACCCCAGGAATGACAGGTCTCTGTAAGCCTTGGATCAGCCTCTACATTCTTTCAATTGTCAGTCCCCATCTGTCCTGTTTGTACATCGATCTTCTGGACCAGGGATCTCTCTATTAAGTGCCACATCATTGAGTTTATTCTGCAAGTCTAGTGTCCAGACCGTGCTGTTACATCTTCGTTGCCAAGCCAATCTTTCTGACATTGCTTTCTGAAAAACAAAAGCCAGGACATCTGCACAATTCTCTTCTACTGAAAGGTGATTTTAAAAACCACTCCCTTGTCCCTGAGCAAACTCTGTCCTTTTTGTGTGTGTGCTCTTGAAGGTTTTGTTTCATTTTGATAATATTAAGTATTATTTCAAAGCTCCTTGCTGTAAGGAGGCTAGAATCTGCCCCCGTTGCAATGGCATTTTGTGAGGATAAAAATCCATGGACTAAGTCCTGAATCAAACGGAAAAATAAATCCTGATTACAAATATTCTGCAGGGCTAGTGCCTTCAGTTACTTTGCTTGTTAACAGTTTAAACAAGCTCTAATCTTTCTGTAGATTCACCTACATTTGGTCAGTGCAGTAGCACATACAAATAAGAGGCACTGCATTTTTTATCTGCATTTGGAGAGGCAGCATGAGAATGGAAGCAGATTCCAACAACCCAAACATTCCTCCTCAACAGGTAGAGGGAAAGAGGTGGAATAGCATAGAAAATGGATGGGGTATTGGCATAGAGTGTATGTCACCCTGGGATAGACACCTGGCATTCCTTTCCTTCCTGAAACCAGGAGAATAACAAGGAGAAGACTGTGACAATGTTTTGTTCCTTGCTGTGTTGCTCAGGGCCCATGGATTCCTGATGGAGTCTGGTATGTTTAGTTTTTTGGTTTTGTCTATTTTTGTAACTTAACTCAGGTTGGCCAATGAAGGAAGGCTGGCCAGTTTCATTATGTTCCCAGGAAATTCCATTCCCTCATGTGCCAGCATGAGGCTGTTGTGCTTTAGATGCCTATCTACCTCTGATTAGACTTGAAAAAGCAGACAGAACCCCCTGCTTTCCATTGGTAGCCTATTAAAATGACAAAAAAAATTACTGTTTCATTTATAACCGTGCTTACATGTCTGAATCCAGATGCCTTTTATAAGAAGAGAATTAATAACATGAACAGCATCACTTATAGAATGTTTTCTGTAATGAAGTGCAGAAGACTTGAATTGACATTTAAGCTTGTTTAGTACTTTTTTTAAGCAGCATAAAAAAGGGACAAAATCACTTTCAGGCCAAGCTAATATTAAAAAAAAAAAATAAGAAAATGTTTAATAAGAGTATCTCCTACTCTTTTCATGCTTTCACTATTTTAAGTTA
The DNA here is from genome assembly GCA_002631895.1 of Agapornis roseicollis. Taxonomy (NCBI): domain Eukaryota; kingdom Metazoa; phylum Chordata; class Aves; order Psittaciformes; family Psittacidae; genus Agapornis; species Agapornis roseicollis. The sequence continues at coordinate 96,722 of NDXB01001175.1, read as the reverse complement.
AGTATTTGTGAAATACTCTCAAAATCAGTTAAAACTGGTCAAATCCAGATTCACTGAACTGAAGAATGAGTGTCCTCCTCAAGTGAGTTGTCCCAGAAGCCTTAGTGGAACTGACAACCAGCTTTTTGGCAGGATTATTTCCTCTGTGATCACAGAGAGGGAACAGCTGCCCTGTCTGCACTTGGGCAGGGAATGTATTCAGGCTGCCTCCAAAACCCAGTCTGGTCCCAGGGCTGGCAGTGTCAGGTCCTTCTTGAAAGGACCAGAGGCTGTCCTGTCTGCCTGCTGTTGTCTACATGATGAGGGCAGATGGGGTAGAAAGAGGCTGTGAAACCAGGCACTGTGTGCTGGGACCTGGTCCTGTAGCAGGTACATCTACATGCATCTGAAAGCATAGACAGGTAGCTGAGGTTTGCCCTGCTAGTACAGCTTAGGTTGCCTCTTAGCTTGGCAGAAAGTTGGACAGTCAAGATAATTTGGCCTCAAGATCAGTTTCCAGGTCTGCCCTGCAAGCACAGACCCAGGCAGTGACACTGACTGGACACATGGAATCATAGAATCATAGAATAGTTAGGGTTGGAAAGGACCTTAAGATCATCAAGTACCAACCCCCCTGCCATAAGCAGGGACACCCCACACTAAACCATGCCACCCAAGGCTTCATCCAACGTGGCCTTGAACACTGCCAGGGATGGAGCACTCACAACCTCCCTGGCCAACCCATTCCAGCCTAACAGGAAAGAATTTCTTCCTTATATCCAATCTAAACCTCTCCTGTTTAAGTTTGAACCCGTTCCCCCTTGTCCTGTCACTACAGTCCCTAAGGAAGAGTCCCTCCCCAGCATCCCTATAGGCCCCCCTCAGATATTGGAAGGCTGCTAGAAGGTCTCCACGCAGCCTTCTCTTCCCCAGGCTGAACAGCCCCAACTTTCTCAGCCTGTCTTCATATGGGAGATGCTCCAGTCCCCTGATCATCCTTGTGTCCCCTGATCATCCTCATTAGATGTAACCATCCTTCTTAACATGCTGTTAACAAATGCACAAAGTAAACAAAGAGATAGGGTATAACAAAAGGGTATTTCTTTCAATAATGTCAATAATTATTTCACTAATTTCTTTCAATATGAATGACTTCAAGCAATCTTTTGGTCTTTCTGTAGCAGGAGATGAAAAATGCTGATGCTGAACCATTTTTTTGAGATATGTCATATTAAAATGGTGATTAATTAGAACCAAGGATGTTAATAAGCTAAAGAGATTTTGCCTAACTCTGCTCAGGTTCCACTGTATGTGAAGTCAAAACAAGTAAGCTATAAAATGTGAACTCACTAGACAAGGACAAAGGCAAACAAAACAATTTGGTCAGTTTAAGCAATGGAGAAATGAAGCAATATTTTGACTGAGGAGGCATCAGAGGAGGCATCCATCTAAGTCTTGGGAATATGATGAAACAAACCCAAACCTCCCATGACACCACAAAGCATTGTGGGCCATTGGCTCGCTGATCTCTGAATGTAAGATTTCCCACTTTGTCCTCAGCCTGGGATGTGGTCATCCAGCTGTGGGTATCAGTTCTGTTTTCCCACCCTCAATATACAAAGGAATTAATGCACTAAGGATGATGGCAGCAGCTTTGGCAATGGCAACTACATGCTTACCCAAGAGTTAGTTAATCATCTCTCCTTTCTACCAAAACTTGCTTGAACCTTGTGAGAGATGGCCTTTTGTGCAAGAAACAAAAAGGTCACAGATTTCAGGTTGCAGTCTTGCTCCTGGAACTGTGAGCACTGATTGTCCTGCAGAAAAAGCAGGTTAAAGAGAATGCTGCAAAATGATCCTTTTCCTTCACTATGCTACTTTCCTGATGCTCTCCTGTGACGTTAGCCACAATAGCAACTCATTCAGTATCCTATTTCTCACAGCTCCATTTCTTCTGCTTTTTTTGGGAAACGATTTCTTTAATCTAGGCATCCTTCTCTAGAAATCTCATCCATGTGGGTTTTTTCCTTTTTCTTGGAGCAACAAGCAAAATACTATTTGGTAGAACAGTGGTCGGAATTCAACCCGCTAATCAAAAGGATTCAAATGGATCTACACACTGCCAAGCTCTCTCCTTCCCACCCAGTGGAGAGGGAAAAAAAGAGAAAGAAAAAAGAGATAGAGCGAAGGCACAGAGCTTCTCTCCTTCAGCAATCTCACAAATGCAAAACCTTCCACTCCAGTGACTCCTCATTAACTTACCAAATCTGACAGTCTAATTATCGTAGCTGCTTCACGCTTAGAATAAATAAATACTAAAGTGGGTGTTTAAAGAAATTGAGCAGTGAAATTCAGTCATCTAGACAGTCAATAGAGAGTTTATTTTAAATTTTTATATTCTTATGTATTTATATCACTTTAGGAAGGATAATGAGATAGTTGTCTTTCAGGCTAATTGAGTTCCTCGGCTCATGGTTGCTTGCTGTCACAATCTCAAACTTAGCTTTAACTTTTGTGCCTTAGAAATCTGATCACTACATCCCCATTTACTCTTTTCTGCTGATAACTGGGTGAAGGCAGAAGTGCACCTGAGGATGGGAAACAGCTACATGAGAGTTCCAGTCTGGATGTCTTTCGCAGCAAATGAGACAACTGAATCTTCTCAGATTAGCGTTTAAGAGTGTTAAAGGGAAAATGAAAGCTATAGAAACCTCAGATATAGCTTGCAATTAGACAAAATACAGAAAACATCTGCTAACTTCTGATGCAATAGCGTCTGCTTCCATGAGGGTATTAACAGCACTCCTTCCCAAGAGCAGTTCATTTCCCTGAACAATAAGACCTTTATAGAGATTCTCTGGCCTGAGATCAATGGGAGTCAGAGTATTTGATCCATGTCTGTAGGACTTTGTTTCCACAAGTCATGTGGGCCGAACTTTGCACCAGTTGTGCTTTTGCAAGAGCATGAGCTGGGTAGTGAGCAAAGGAAACTTTCCTTCTTTTCCCACCTTCCCTTTCACCCTGTGCTTCTACACAGAGCCCAGCATGGTTTGCTCCAGGCCAGTGCCCAGGGATGGGCTTGAACAGGGCAACATCTCCAGAGGCCTGTGCCCTTGGCACACATCTGCCGTGATGTTGCAATGCATCTTTCCCAGGGTGGTGGCTTAACGACAGAGTACAAAACCTCAGTATGCTGAGGAGAAGGTACTCAAGCAGACCTTCTACCACTGTGGAGATCAGGCCAGGTGAAGTGAAGGGTGTTTTTCCTGAGTTAGGTGAAGATTTGCTTTATCACTTGACAGAAAAGACTGCGTCTGAGTCTGGAGTGACAGCTGATTTGCTGCTCAACACCAACTGTGGTTTATTCTCTTATTAAGACACAGATCCATGCATCCTGTGGGAACTTCTCTTTCTATGTGTCCGTATCTGATTTACAGTGAAGGATATCCATCTGCTGTATACAGAGGTGGCAAAGCATAGAGGAAAGAATATTTAAGTAACTATATAAACTTTTTAGCTATGTAGGAAAACCTAGGCAAACCAGCCAACCCAAACAAGGTGTCCATGAAAGTCAGCTTTTCTTTAGATGTGCCCTGTGGTAACACCTACCAGAGTTGGCTAATTCCAACAGTAGTAGGATTTTAGAAAGCAATGATTTACAGTCTTAACCTCCTCATTGCCTATGTTTGCTTTGTATTAGTTTAGATGCAACAGGCATGAAAATGACAGTGCTCTGTCAGCACCAAGCCTCCCTCCTCCTGCCTCTGAAAAGCTGAATAGCAGGGCTCTTTCAGAAGAAAGGCTACAGTGCTATCACCACCTGACACACTGGTTTTGAATTGCTGGGAGCAGGTAACAATCAGAGATGAACCATACCCAAAAAAGCAGCAAGTCCCTCCTAGTCAAAGCTAGTATCACACCTGTGCAACACACTATCCTCCTCACAGAGCACAAGTTGGCCTTGACTTAATGACTAGCTGCTAAGCCAATAGTATGCCCAGAGTCAAATGTCTCCTGAACTGTGAGAAAGGTCAGTCCTGAGCCTGGACATCAGTCCAGTTGGGGATAGGATCTGAGAAGCCAGTTTAGGCCTCCCTGGCCAATGTGCCTGAGTCGTTCGGTCAGAGCTCTTGCAGTGTTTTCTTGGAAGCATGCTAGTGCTAACCCCAAATCCCACTGCTCACCCTCCCTACTCGCAAGTCTACTCTGAAGCATCTGTGGGCAAAAGAGAAGGAAAATAAACCAAATCTATAAGTAACAATAATAAGCTGCAATTGTTACTGTGTCTGACTTGTCTGACAGCAGTGAGATACCTTCTCAGAATGCCCTTTGCACTTCAGGACTGACACCGAGTTGAGAGCACGGCTCATGCTTTCTTGATTTAAGGATCTCATCTTTCTTCCAGGAGTGATTAATTGGACAGAAAACATTCTGCTTTAGCAGGTGGCAAAGGGTTAGAGTGAAGTTTTATCAGAGCTGTTGTAGTGCGGGGCTGCACTACACAAAGATAATTGTCTCAGGATTGGCTGACAGCAAATGCTCCAGTTTTATGAAAGGTCATCACTGCCACCCCTCAGGCTACTAGTCACAGTGTAAGGAAGACAGAGATTCCCCTGCTCCTGTCCTTTGTTGCTATATCCAGAGGTACTGGTGGCATGTGCAGAATTAAAGCCACCAGAATGGTGACTAGAGTTTTAACCTGGGCCTTACCAGCCTTTTCTGGCACTAGAGGCACAGGAGCGAGCAGCTCTAAGAGAGGCCCGTCTGTAGAGCAGCCCCACTCAGGGCACAGTCAGCCTTCCTCTCTTATATGATGGGCTGTAAACAACATATAAGCATATGAGCTTAAGCATAAGCAACAGCAACCTGTTCCCCTCAGCAGGAGCTGATCACTGGGAAGCAAAGAGCCTGGTGCTCCCTCTTGTCCTTCCCAGGGGCAGCACCCAGCTTTAGCGTTCCCCTCTGTATTCAGAAACATGACATTTGGAGAGGTACTTATTGAAACACTGATTTCTCCAATTATTTTTTTTCCTAGGAACAGACCTTTGAAAAATGTCCCCTAGTATCCAGCTTGTCCTAGCAACTTATAAAAAGAACAGTTATGGACAAAATTATTTCATAAAAATAGAAAACAATTTCTTACTGGAACCTTTTATTTTTCCCAATGTTGTTTCCTTCTTACTCTCTCACACACCTTGGGATCAACCCCCTCTTCCTTTTACCTTTCATCTCCAGCTCATTCTTTGCCCTTCTGCATTAACTTTCTCCTTCAGAGGATGGGGACTAATAGCCAGCATCCTCCGGAACAAAGTGGGGACAGAATATATATAAAATCTGCACTGTGTTATCATAGCAATGGGAATTCTAAATACAGTGACTTTTTAATTTTAATTTTTTAATTTTTAATTTTAAATACAGTGATTAAATACAGAATTTTGATACAGTGTAATTCCAAAATAGCCTGATGCCAACGTGACGGAAGAGAACCCACGTCTTACACAATTATGGCAATAGGGATGGCTACCTGGAGAATTATTCAGAATTGGCTAATTTTTACAGGATTAATGAGTCACTCATGAATATGGTCTTGCATGATCATACTGTACTATTTTTCAGCCCTGTGCACTTTGATTCTTCTCCCAACACACTGGTTACTATGATAACACCATGCAGTTTCCTGTCCACAAGGTACTTCTTGCTGCAGTGTGGGGGATAATAAATATGGGATGGTGCATAAAGCTAGGTGAAATAAGTCTATCCCCTCTCTGCCAGTGTGTTGGAGAGATTGACACATTATGCCAATCTGTTTTCTCATTCCTTCTATTTCTCCTCACTCTCTCCCTTTCTCTCATACTGTCTGTCTCTGTACCTGTTTTTTTCCACACAGTCTCTCTCTCTCTTGGCACTGACACTTTCATCTTCTCCCTTGGGGATTGGAGATGTCACTGCGGGAAGTGCTTGTCCGCCTCTCCGGCAGCAGCAGAGCCCTGTGGCTTTGACAAACCTCATTTAATTGGGAGGAAGCCAGGAGGGTTTGAAAGAACTGAAACATCCACGAAACTCCTTTTATCAGGCATAATTTAAACTCTGCATGGAAAAAACCCTATATGTATAAAGAAAAGTCAACTTCCCTCCTGCTGTGCCTGCTCCCCTCCTCCCCCCGCGGCACAGGCAGGCTCCTGTGAGATTCCATCTTTTCATTTTTCTAAAAGTGTCAAAGTAGATTTGTGCTCTGTGGCTGGGTGAACAGAAAAGGAATGCAGATGTCTCTCACTCGTGCACATACACACACAGAACACCTTCTGAAGGGCAGTGGTTTGGGATTGATGCTAGCTTGCTGCTCCTTCACTTGGGATGTGTCACAGGAGCCAGAAATTAGGTTTTCAAATAGCTTGACAATGCACTCCAAGAAGGCTTCTTAATTGCTCCTGTCTTAAAAAACCACACCAAACTAACTAGTGTAGTGGGTGCCCAGGAGGCAACAGGGAATGCGAGTGCTCTCTGGCCTGTTGCCCAGTAAGAGGGAGCTTTTCCTAGTGAGGACCAGAACCTGTAGCTTGAGAGACCCTGTATTTATTGTCAGCTCAGGGCAGAAGGGGCAGATCTGTGTGTATGCAGCTGTGTGCTTAAAAGATGGCAAGGGAAGAAGAAAATAAAGCAGGTAAAACTGAGGGAGAACTGGTGCAACAGGGTATGAGGAACAGCTGTTGTCTCTGAACATCAAAAGGGAGCAGGAGGAGCGGTCCAAGGGAATTGGGGCTAGCACATCATGCTGAACAGCTGGGAATTCAGGACATCAGGAGGGACCAGCATGTGAGTTACACTGAATACACAGTGTGAATGAGCCCAAGGGAAAGCTCTGGGCCCCTAGGGTTACAGAATGGGGGAGAGATGAGCTGTGAAATCATATACACCTCCGCTTTCTAAATGTACCACGGAGGCAGCCCATCCATGTCCCCTTCTAGTATTAACACAGTGGTCAAGTGGAAGAAAACAGAAAAAGAAGCTGACAAATTTGCAACAGGATGTAAACTTTGCAGCATACAGGAGTGGGGAGGGAGGGCAGGCAGATGTCCGGGTGAATGGCAGAGACTTTCAAAGTAACAAGAAACTCACAAGAAATAGCATGTGAAGTAGCTCTTAGTGAGATGGAACTGAGTTAACTTACCAGCAGGAACCTCATAGAGCTGAGGAGGCAGAGGGCTGAAGAAACCATGAACAAGTGCATCTTGTGCAGAGATCCAGCCTCGGGGGAAGGCTTTAAGCATCCTGGAGGCCAAATCCTCCATTGCTGGCACTTGCTCAGGCTAGGAAAACAGCACAAAAAAAATAGGACAGGAGTGAGCATAAGCCAGAAAGATGGAACCAGAATTTGACCCAGCCCTTCTCAGATCCTGAGACAGTGGAGTGACATAGGGGAGCAGGATAAACTGACCCCAGCTATATAGTTTTCTAGGACATTTGCTTTTCTGTGTGAATTTGGTTATATTGGAGTATATGGATACAGGATTTCAGCACATATTCATACTTTCAGAGGAATTTTGAAAATAAATGGTTATTTTGTGAAAGTTGTAAGGAAAAGGGAAAATGCTGCTGAGCAGATTATATTTTACGTGTCATAACTGGAATATCCAAGGTTGGTGTTACCAGTTTAGAGCAACAGTGCACAAAATAACCTGACTGGCCCAGAGAGCAGACCACAGGTCAAAACTAACTAAGAAAACACAGAAAATGCCATTTCCCCTCTTTCTTCCCTAGTACCAGCCGTGCAGCTGGCTTTAAAATACATGGGTATTCATGGAGATGAATCTGTTTCTCAGGATGAGTGCTTAAAATAGATGTAATACACACGTGCTCCGTGCCCAGCAATACCGGTGCCAAGTGGCTGCTTTCTAGAGGAGCACACAGCTGGGGACAAGGAAGTGGAAGAGAGAAAACAAACCAACGAGGAAACAAATAAAACCAGTAATTTAGTTTTACAGCTCTTACTTTGTTTGTTTGTTCTGATCACGTTTCAGCATCAGGAGGCCCATCAGAGCATGGCCAGTTGTGCTTCTTCCCTTGGCCCCCACTGGTGCTTCCCCTCCAAGCAACATCAGGAACCAACTATCATCCCCCTGCCCTTGCACTCCCCCTCCCAACACAGGACATTTGACATGCTGGCATTTCTGTTTTGAGGAGATAAAGTAAAACAAAAGGAATGGAAAAAGCACAGAGAGATCCTGAGAAACAGATTTATAAAAGCTACCTGGCCCCACTGTGGTATGTAACTGCTGAATTCTAGCCTCCAGCAAAACAGTTCAAGCCCCTGCTGCCTTGGGGAGCAGGGCTTGGACAGGGAGCCAAAGCATCCAGCCAGAGGCTGCTTGCTAGAGCTGCACATCAGCCTGCCCCTGCCATGGAGGGCTGTTACTGGAGACCCTCTGCGCCTTCTGTCCTGTTGCTTCAGGCTCCCGCACTGGGCAGCAACATCGTTCAGTGCTTCCCACCATTGCTCAAGGCTTCTTGGTGGTGGCTGAGCTGTACGCAGAGCTCCCTTTTGATTTCTTAATTGGCCATGGAGAGTCATGGCTGATTGCTCTGTATGAAGCTGTTCTTTCCTTCTCAAGAGCTGAGCATGCCAAGGCAGCGTTCGGTCATAGTGGCGTAAGGACTCTGTAATGCAGAGTTGGAGCTGGCCCACATGCACCCCAGAGTACTGCTGCAGAGGAGAGCCTGTCGGTATGGGGCTGTAATGGGGCCTGTCAGGGGATTATGGCCAAAACCCAGAAGTGTAACACAGCAGACTTGCAAGGAATATAGCATTTCTTTGTTCAGGCTGAGAGAGGATTCATTCTGTTCCAGGACCTGTGTTATCAAGGTGTGTTTCTGAAGATGTGTATGACAATGGCAGGCATTTCAGCAACCTGTGCTGAAAACTGCAGCATGTTTCTTCAGCATTCAGAACTATGTCTGGGAAACTCAGCTCTGCAGGCCAGCACTCTTCCCTCCAAGCAGGGCTGGATCCCAAGCAATGAGCTGAACAGATAATAAACAGCGGTGATGAAAAATGTGGTTACATCCTCAAAGAATATTCGATTCTTGACCTGTGCATGAACACAACCCTGAGAACACAGTTTTGTCTGTTCTTTTCCTATGCATCTAAAAGCTGTTGTATGCCTCTGAATTAGCACTGGGAGGGGATTTGAGTTTATCGACTCTCTGAGCTAGGACAGGGCGCTTTGCCTGATCAGGTATTTGTTTCACTGATACATATATTCATTATGTATATATATGTGTGTGTGCATTATGTATATGTGTGTGTATGTGCACATACATAAGCTTCAAAAATATTCCCTCTTTGAGCACACTAGGGAGTGATTGGGTGGTGTTGGTGTGGCTGGTCAAGCCGAGGTATGTAACCATGGCCGCAGCCTCATAGCTTTTGTCCTCCAAGGAGTCATTTTTCCCCTCCTAACTAATCATAAGATTATTTCATTGTCTTGTGAAAATGCCATCCTAGCACATCTTCCTCACCACTGTTGAGCAACATCCCTACAGTCTGTTTCCAGAAATGAAAACAGGGACAGTGCAAAGTCTGTCTTCAGTCCAGTCAAGAAGGCCTGTGAAAGTACGACCCTCTGGACTGAACCCTGCCCTGCAAAAAGCTGCTCATAATGTCATTGAATCACTGCTTATCTGAGAATAATCACTACTCCTCAGAGCATAATAAACCCACTATGTGCCTACCTGCACCGCTATCACTCAAAGTCGGTTGCTTAACTGACGTTAGATCTGCTTGTTACTACAGAGCCACCCAGCTCTTCCTGAGCTTGCCAAAAGAGCTCATTTCAAGTTAAATGATTGCATAAGGAAACAAATAAACCCAGAGGTGATTTTGACATTGCCGTTATAGGTAGCTTACCTGTCACAGATGACTTGGAGCCTCTGAGGTCTCCTGGAAGCAGCCAGTTCTAGAAAGTGTAATATGCAATCACAGGATTAAATGAAAATCAAGCCACAAACCATTCTTTGAGCCCTTTCGAAGAATGTGTGCTCAGAATTTCAAAGGGACCTATAGAATCTGTCATCTTAGTATTTATAAATATACATTATTCCTATAGGACTTGAGTACCAGCATTGATGTTAATAAGGCTGTTCCAGTTCTGTAACCCTTTCCTTTCATACATCTGTGAATATAGGCATTGGGCCCCCTTCTGTTGCTGTGTGAGTCTTAGATTTGGCTTCAATAAAAGCAGTATCAGTCCCTAAAGCCTTCACACGAAGGAAGCAGAAAGAGGTTTGCAGGCCTGAATCCCCAGCAGTTGTCTTGGCTTACCAAGCAGCTGCTGAGCTTCATGTATTGCCATGTGCACACATGGGGCTTTTCTGCATGGATTTGGCAAAAAGAGTGGGGACAAAGCAAAGACACTTGGGTCCCACTCTCTTGTCCACTGCTCCTGTTGTCAATCCCTCACTAAGTTTGTTGTCTATTATCAAATTAACCTTTTTCATACAGGCTTTGTACTTACTGATTGAAACATCTCTACCAGATTGGAACTTTGTGGGGTTTGCAGTTTTGGGAAGGCTGTGTTGTTGTTGCCATTTTTCAAGGACACATTTCTAAACATTGTGGAAAATGTAGACAAATACATTCTTCAAATGTTTTCTTATAAAGCATGAGTTTTCTCAGGCTTAGATATGAATGAATGGCTTAAGCCTGGAAGTTATCCCCTTAGAGATGAACAAAGACATTTTCTTGCATCAGAAAGGCTATAATTTCTACCAGCAACATTTTCCTGAGTACCATTTCTGACAGTGCTCGGGCAGGAAGGATGGTGTCAACCTCTTCCAGCCCAGCCCAGACAAGCATTCCCCATGGCAGCAAGACCACCAGAAGGCAAGCGCCACTGGTCTGTTGCCAGTAGATTTGGTGCTTGGCTGGGGCTTATGCTGTACCATCAGAGAGCATCTGCCCTCCCTTCCTGCCCAGAAGCATCAGCCACATCATTCAGGGACAGAAGTTGCTGGCTGTGGGCAAAGCAGGAGTAACCTCTGCCTTCACCTGCATGGCCATTTCCAGAGTGCCAGGCCCAGAGGCTCAGTCGCTCAGTGCCTGACTTGAGGCACAGTTTGTTAAAGTGCAAATGACTGAACTTCCAGCACTTAACCTTTCCAGCAGCAATCTTTCACCATTAAGCCAGGCAAGCAGGCTGTTAAACCTGTCTATCACAGGGTAAGTAACAGTTCACAATTGAAGTGTTCTACACCCAAATACTAAGGTAATTGCTAAAGCAGTAAATGGCAATATAACCTGGGATGGGATTCATGACAGTTTAGGTGCCAGAGCACTGAAATTATTGCAATATCTAGAAGTTATATATTAGTATTTGAATAGCCCCTTCCCAAACCAGTCACGAAGATTAACTGTGGCAGAACATTAATCTTGGATCACTAGTAACATTTTCTCTGGATCCTCTTGCCTTCATTTTGCCCCCTCGACTGTAATAAAAGTGTAGAAATAAATCGTCCCTATTGAGTAGAGATGTAAAGTTTCCAGGCAGAATAGAAGAAAAACAATTAAAAAACCCCTGGTTTGGAAAAGCATACGATGTTTTTTGTATGAGGTAGAAACTTTTTACCCCTTTGCAGAGCTGGCCAGAAGCTTTCAGATGTTGTAACTTTCTGCCAGAAAATTCTGATTTGTGAGATGGAAACCTTCCATGGCCATAGATCAATTTCCTTTAATATTTAATAAAAATGTCAAGGTTGTACTTTAACTCTACTGAAATCTTTTAACATTAATGTCCTTTAATGAGTTTAACATAAAAGTTAAAAAGTGCACGTTCAGTTGAGAACAGCAGAGCAAAATGTTTCAGTGATATCTAAGCGAAATGTCACTGGTTTTGTGGAGTGCATTTTCCGGATTAACATTCCAAAGAGGAAATAGGATTTTATTTACATTACAAATAGGAACATCAGTTTGCTTACTGGGAACTGGGAGGAATACCTGAATTAGAGTCTTCGCTGTCTGAAGCAAGCCTCTTGACTTAAATTTATCATTTATATAACAAGGAGATTAATAATTATCTACAAGGGGTACTGTAAGAGCCAGTGAGCCAACTACTGCTATCCCTGTCCAAACACATCTCTCAGTGGAGAATTCTGCTTGAGTGAGGACTGCCAAACTTGCCACTTTGAGTAGACAGAGCTTTGATTATAAATGGAAGACATGGGTAAGAAAACAGTATGTCTCTGCTCAAGGATTTAATGTAGTTAACTAATCCACTTTAGATCAGTTCAGATTAATCTCCTGACTGACCCCATATAGACAAACCCTTAGAGAATGCTGAGGCCCCTTTGTGTTGAACAGGGTAAGAACAGAGCAGTAAATATTTCCCTACTGCAAGATAAAGACCAATCTAAAATTATAAACCAATGTAAACAGCTGCTCATTAAAGGAAAGAGATGAAGAATATTTAGATATAATTCCAAAAAGTGGATGAACTACTGAATTATTTGTCTCACAGTGATGATACAGACATAAAATGATGGGATTGTGTAGGGCTGATTGGCTTTTTTAACAATAAGAGTAGATCTGAAAGGTAGCATTTGGGTTTGTTACTCTCTATCCGTATGCAAGGCAGTGTGTGCTAATAAGGAAATACCTTCCTATATGAAAACCCAGGTGGAAGTGGCTAATGAACTGATAATGAGGCAAGCAAGCCAGAGGACAAAAGTTAAACTTTCCTAATTGATGAAGAGAGAGAAAGAGGATGCCAAGTGCTGCTGGATGGAGGCGCTGGGGTTGCAGGCTCACAGAGAAAATTTCTCTCATTAGTGAAATCTCTGTGGCTGCAGGACAGAAGCAGAGCTCTGTCTGTGTGGCAGGCTGGAAACTGCAGCCTGTGCCCACTGCTACACAGATAGGAAGTTTCCCTACCGTCCAGCCAGCCCATATATTGCACCTTGGTTACAGCGCTGTTCTTCCCTTTAGGATCAAAGCCACATGCAGTTTATTATGACAATAAAAATTTCATAGTTTTAGAATTCAGTTTCCAACCATCCCATTTGTTAAATGAAGCATCAGCATAAAAAGTGAGATAGAAAAAAGCACTCCGAGTGCAGACCTCATCTGCATTCTCAAAACTGGCATTTGAAGTTTGCTTCTCAGAGCCTGCTGTTCGTTGCCTCCATCTGCTGGTGACATTTTGGAAACGCAACAGAGACCACTCGGGAGCAGAGGTTGACTCTGGAAAGCTTCTAAATCTCACTCAGCATAGCAAAGCCTGCAGGTATGTGAAAAAACCAGGCTTGATTTAAGTCATTGCTGCATGTGAAAAAGGCCAGTGTAGAACCTGTGGCTGCTAAGTGATATGATACTACGTGGCATAGTAAACTTCTTAGTCAGCCCGTGTGATACATCAAGGAGTAAAGCTCACTCATAGTGAGCTCATCATGTTATAAAGAATTACACAGTGTTCCCCACTCTGTGGAATCCAAATGTCAGAAAAAGGAAACAAAAACTAACTTGGTACATTGGGTTCTCCAATATTCCCAGTTTGGCAAAAGCACTAGCTTAATGTCATGGGCTGTGATTCCTAATCCTTTCCTGCCCTTGACCCCTGCTGTCTAGATTCAAACTTGTAACCATTAACGGGGCTGGATCAAAACACTGGCCTTCTGGTGTCCCCAATGGTGTTTAGAGGGGATTTAAACTCACTGCTTTTCAGTGCAGTGAAATGAACACAGCAGTAGATTAATGCACGGATTTGAGCTCACACAGCATGAGAGCTTTCAAAAATAGTGTTAACAGAGCTACAACTGCCTCTTTCAGGGAAAGCAAAATGAGGGGAACAGAACAAATGAACAAACACAGGGCAAAGCCTTGTCACTATGGGCAGGGCTCCTGAGCCTGGGGAGCCAGGATGAGGGCCAGCTAGTGTGCTGATGCATGGGGCAGGAGCTCTCCCAACGCTTCATGTTTTGCAGGAACTGATTCTCAAGACAGGGCTGAGGTACATCCATGCTTTCAGGCCCCATGGCTGCATGTAATTCCCTACCCCATGTGTCCCTCCTGCAGGGAGGAAGCAAGATCACAGACTGTTGGGCTGGCCATGGAAGAATTGCTCACCCATCCTTCCTGTTCACCTGGGGACAGGCGTAGGTTTGGCAAACTGTAGGCAATGGACATGAGCCCCATTTCTAAACTCCGTTGTGCAAGAAGGCACAGGGACATAGGGTGGTCAAATACTCCCTTGCACATTTCACCCCCTGCCAGTTGCCCACAGAAGGGGCAGGGGAACTGCTCTTCCTCCAGTTGCCTGGCGTGTGCCTGGCTCACAGAGCCTACAGCCCGTGCTGTATCTTCTCTTCAGGCTCTGCAGCAGGATGTGCTCAAGCCCACAGGAGTGGCAGGAAAACATCTAAAGGTTTCCAGCTTTTATTTCAAAGATTCCTACTAGCCCACCTGGTCCAGGAACCCTTCCAGTAACAACCTCAGTCTGGGGCTGAGCCTACAGTGCTGAATCCAGTGGGAGTTTTGCCATCAACTTCAATGAGAATGGGATCACACCTCGGTGCTTTGTTTTGCCCATGTTCGTTCCTTGCCGCGGGCAGGAACCTGTTTGTTTGTTTGCTGCCTGCGCTCACTGCGAACATCAATAGGACTAGCTGAAAGCATTCAAGCCATCAGACTGGGGAAGGCTCCAAAGTTTGTTTGCTTATCTGAACCATCCCAGGCACTCAGATTCCCACAGCTGGGCTGGAAACAATCTCGAGAGAGGTTTTCTCAGGCAGACTCCACAGCTTCCACAAGGGCTGAGCGCGTCCCGAAGCGAGAAACAGTACTTGTGCTTCAGGGAGGAGAGGGGAAGTGCACAGGAGCATGTGAATGCCAAATAGCTTTAAACAGAGAGACTTATTTGCCTTCTTACCAATACCCCCATCAAAAACAGACTTGATTTTGTTCACAACTAGACCAACCTTACGCCTAACCTTTTTCTGTCCAGACTGGTTTGTATAATCCAGATGTGAGCCAACTGCTTGGTTCCAGTATGTGGCTGGAGCAGCTTGAACCCCCTTAGGCAGGCTCTGAGGAGGGGAAAGGGATGTTGCTTCTCCTGCTGGTACACCTACTGCCCAAAACACTGGCTCAACATCCCTCTCCCATGTGCTTGTTATAGCATGGTGGGATGTTTCTACAGAAAGGCATCCCCTGACTCCTGCATTTCTGTCTGATCCAGCCACAGAAAGGCACCAGCATCACAGGTTTACAGCACAGCATGGGTCAGTTCTGCCCCATTGGAGTCCATTAGGGAAACTTTCTATCAAGCCTGAAAGCCATGACAAGTGCAAGGTCCTATACCTGGGTTGGAGCAATCCCAGGCACAGCTACAGGTTGGGCAGAGAATAGATTGAGAGCAGCCCTGCAGAGAAGGACTTGGGGGTGGTGGTCAATGAGAACATGAACATGAGCCAGCTTCAGTGTGTGCTTGCAGCCCAGAAAGCAACCGTATCCTGGGATGCATCAAAAGGAACGTGACCAGCAGGTCCAAGGAGGTGATCCTGCCCCTCTACTCTGCTCTCGTGAGACCTCACCTGGAGCATTGCGTGCAGCTCTGGTGTCCTCAACATAAAAAGGACATGGAGCTGTTGGAACAAGGCCAGAGGAGGCCATGAAGATGATCAGGGGACTGGAACATCTCCCACACGAAGACAGGCTGAGAAAGTTGGGGCTGTTCAGGCTGGAGAGGAGAAGGCTGCATGGAGACCTCATAGCAGCCTTCCAGTATCTGAAGGGGGCCTATAGGGATGCTGGGGAGGGACTCTTCATTAGGGACTGTAGTGATAGAGCAAGGGGTTCAAACTTCAACAGGGGAAGTTTAGATTGGATATAAGGAAGAAATTCTTTCCTGTAAGGATGTTGAGGGCACTGGGATGGGTTGCCCAGGGAGGCTGTGAATGCTCCATGCCTGGCAGTGTTCAAGGCCAGGTTGGACGAAGCCTTGGGTGGCATGGTTTAGTGTGGGGTGTCCCTGCCCATGGCAGGGGGGTTGGAACTTGATGATCTTAAGGTTCTTTCCAACCCTAACTGTTCTATGATTTTAACTCAGATTTGAAAAATGCTTATGACCAGACTTGTCTTTACTGGAGTGGTTTTCATGCTGCCTAGGTGCCTGTCCTATCCACTCCCAGTCCTTCCATGGGCACCCTCCACAGCAGAAGCCAGCACTGCTATTCAAACAAAATAGATCTAAGCAGGAATCACCATTCAGGGCGGTTCTGGGCACTTACACATTCTCTGCTGTCTGTATTAGTTTCTTTGCTTATGTAGCCTTAATGCTTTCACTTTTAGGCTGTCCCTCTATATAGCACTGGGATACCTAATCATCATCACTAAGTTTTTAGCCTAGTATGAGCAGATGACTGGCATAGAAAAAATCGTTGTTGATCATTTTGTCCCACACATGAGCAATTCCTCCCTTCCAAACTGCCCTTCCCAACTTGTAGACTATACCCAGCCAAGCCTTCAACAACTTAGAGGAGAAAGTGCTTCCTCCAACTGTCTGCTCTGTGCTTGCTCCCTATCCAAATTAAACTTGCTGTGGACAGCGACACATTCCCATTTCACGCTGGTTTGATTAATGTGTCTCAGCTAATTGTGTGAAAGATTCCACTCCTTTCGACTGTGAGACCAGGTTATTGTTCAGCCAATCGTGGCTACCATGTGAAAATGGGGGCTGTTCAGTGTTCATGCACCAGAATCAAAGGAGGGGCATCTTCCACTGGGTCACAGAGCAACACCCACTTCTTTGAAAAGATGTTACTATGCTCTACTAAACCTGTAAACCTCTTGCTCAAAGCACGTCTTCTCCCTCCTCCTCTCCCCCTCCTCTTCCCCCCCATCTAGATAGACAGGCTCCCCCACCACTCTCTTAGGGTATGAGTGAGAGAATGGCTAAATTGTAGACGGGTGGATTTTACATTCTAGGAATTTTAATATTTCACTTTTATATTTCTCTTGCAGAATGATCCTGCTGAGAGACTGAGAATCAGTGCTCATCATTTCCCCCTCACTGACACTTGAATATATTTTCCCAAGAGAAAACATTAAACAAAAAGAGAAAGAGAGAAAGGGAGAGAGTGATGGAGAGGGGAGAGAAAGGGAGAGAGAGCTGGCTTTTCAAAGCATACTTCTCAACCTGCCCACATCAAAATAAGAGACAACTGGCTCTTTGAAGTCCAGGACACGGACTTCTCTACCAGCCCATGTGGAAATAAAAGAATCCAGCTTTATTGATCACACAGATTTCTTACCTTGCCCACATCAAAATCAGGGACAGTGACCTTTAAAAGCGAGGTTTAAAGGCCCCCAAACCAATCTACATAAAAATAAGGAGAGTTTAGATAGACTGTGTCTCCAGGTGCCTGTTAGTTTTCTCTATCTGTACCAGGAGACACTGGTTCTTTGCACTGAGGAGTAGGGAATATCGACATTGTCAGCACTTGCAGCAATGAAATCTTCCATCAGCCTAAGATACACCCAGCTCTCAGTGAGGCAACTTTGCCACACATGTATCTTTGCTTGTATATTAGACCAACCCCAATATTGTCATGGGTCCTGCAACACCCCTATCATAAATCAGCTCAAGGGATTTAGTAACACTGAAGCACAGGATTTTTCCTAATGAGAATTACTGACCCAAAAATTGAGTGGCCAATGAGTGGCTCAAAGATAAAGTTGACATTCTTGTGAGTTAAATCCTACCTGGGTTATAGCTGGGGACCTTGGAAAGTCCTGGCCAGGTGTCCTCAGTCAGGACCCCCAATACCTATGCAAAAGGAGAAAGAGAGTGAGAAGAGCAATAACCTCTATTTGGCAGTACTCTGATTTTGTGTGGAGCTAGAGAAATCAGTTTCAATGGGGAGAGACCCTTTTCTGTAAATCCAGCACAGATTCACACTGCTATGTAAAGGACATGGACATTTTAGCACTTGATTTTGTAGCAGAAAAGGCCCTGCTGAGATGGAATGTTATTGCTGCTATAAACATCAGTGCACCAGACCTGCACTGGGGACTTATTCTGCCTGCTTGCACTGGCAGCAGCCAGTATGCTCAGCAGCAGCACAGGCTGTGAGCTGATGGAAACCCCTGCCATTCTGTGGTGAAAAAAGGGGTGGCATGCAGATCTACAGCAGGTGGTACAAAGCAGTCAAGTGTCTCATCCTGAAGGGTCCAGAGCTTCTGCAGTGTCTTTGGCCTTTACTGTGAACTGTGGGCTTCAGAAGTAGGTCCTCATGGAGCAAAGTCTGGGCCAACAAAGCCTCCTTCAACCTCATTTTAGTTGCTGGAATGTGTGAGATCAAGCATATCTGGATTTCTGTGACGGCTGCAGCTGTGGATGTTTAGTGTTATTATTACCACTTACCACATGCAAAGTGTGTTGTCCCTATTGATATGGATGAGTTGTGCTAAAGTGGCAAAGCCACATACTTCAGAAGAGTTCACAGCATGTGATATGGTATTATAAATCAGTTCTGCTCACTCCAAGCATTCAAAGCTTATCATTCAGACAACCCACAGTATTATCAGATTTCCTTAAAAAACAGTGAAATTGTAATATGAAAAATGTCAGGGGTTTTTATTTGGTTTCTCTTCTCTACCATTAGATTTGTCTCACATTAGTTACACTTTGCGTATGATAGACAGTTCCTTTTCCTTAAAATGAAAGCTGAGAGACATGATAGTGGCCTCACAGAAACTTGTGATAAGATTGCAAGAAAACAGGCATCATTAAAGAAGGAAGAAATACAAAGCCTGGTTGTTGCAGTTGTTATGCATCTGGTAGCTGATTGCTTTTCTCACTCACAGTTGGGAAACAGCTGTGAGGACAATTACAGCTACCTGGAGAAGACAGCCACAAGCAGGGACTTTATCTCACAGCTGGCACAGATTAGCATGGTGGTCTGTGGGGTTCAGCCATGTGAGGAAGGTGGCTTGCACTGGGGTTTATTTGACAGGTCTGGATAAGGCTGCATTCTTGACTGGTGTGTGCATCATGTAAATAGGGCAGTTCTGTGCAAAGTAAAGTCTTGAGCATACACAGGAAAGAGAGAGTTAGAATTTGATCCTGACTCCAGAATTTGCTCTCTTTTGCTATCCTGGTATCTTTCTGAGAAATCACAACAAACCTCTAAAATAGTCTGCATTGAAAATCCAGGTGTGGGTTCTGAAGTTCCATCCCTGCATACATCCAGGTCCTTGTTCTTCACTGCTTCTTGTGAGCCATCAGGCATCAGTCTTAAAGGCATCAGAGGGAGCTGGAGAAGTTGACGACATAGTAAAATCATACTCTCCAGCATCAGCTCAGCACTCTGCCTCTCTCTCTTAGTGAAGAATTGAAGAAAACAGTTATTCATGCATCTTGTACTTTATGTATAAAGTTTTCAACAAATGCTTAATTTTGCTGCGTTGAGGTATGAAACCATTCAGAGCAGCAATCAGTGAGTTCTATATGAATATGTATTTATATTTTCCAGTCTTTTCTTTACAAAAGATGCTATTCCAACCCATGAATTTGAATCTGGTTTGTAATTTCCAATATAATGGGGCAGGTGATTCTTTTTCCTTTTCTCTTTTTCCCCTAGACTCTTAGTGAGAATCCTTGCCAAATCAGACTATGAGTTATATTTATTTAATTGAAATTAATTATACTCTGGGGATGGTTTTATCTGTTGTGTATCTACTCCTAATCTAGCTGTTAACTCTCTGGTCCATGCCATTAGACCAAGCAAAATGGTTCCTCTGTACTTGCTAGTCTGCCATGCTCCTCCATGCATGCACTTTTTACTAGAGTGAAATGTCTTGGTGCAGCTCAGTTGAGTCCACTTTGGAAAAGGCATAGTTGCAGCCAGGGTTGTATTTACAATGCCTGTATTTCAGCAAGCACTTTAAGTTGGTGTAAATCATTGTCCTCTCTTTACCCTCTAACTGCTTGTTTCTCCTGTGATGAACCACCTAAAGGAATCAACCTACCTGATTTTGCTCAGTTTTGTTGGGAAGTTGTATTTTATGTTTTATGTAGAGAAGCCTTGTGGCCATTCATTTGTCACTTGTCACGTTTGATTGAGCCACAGAAGCATGCTGGTGGTATGCCGCAGCCTAATCCAGCCCACATGAGGTCCTCAGCACAATGCTAATCAATAAGATGGGGGTTTGGAATGAAAAACCTATACCTGATCTCTTGAAATGTGAATGATGGATCCTAAGTTTGTCAGGTTTGTTTACTCTCCATGTCACGGCAGAACTGGAGACACTGCAGTTCGTATGACCTCCATAACTAGCACTGCTAGCCTCAGTAGCTCCTTCCTCTTTGTCCCCTTCCCATTTACCTCTGCTTCTGTGTCATCCCTTCATGAGTACTACTGCTTAGGCAGACAGATAAATGAACTATATAAATAAATTGTTCTTGTTTAACATAACCCAAGGAGAAAACCTAGTTACAGGTTTCCCAGTTCATGCCCCACAGCCCCACGTGTGAGAGGTGACACAGGAGCAGGAATGAGCAGCCATGGATAGAGAGGGGGGATGAAGACTGCTTAAGCTGGCACTTGCTTCTAGAAGAAATATTGGTGAAATTGCAGTTAGTCAGTCCTGATGATTCAACAGAACAAACACAATTCATAGAATGGGGATTTTCCAGCCATATATCTACAGTGTCTGAACCACCAGTCCTACGTGGGGATAAGCATGCTGGGTGATACAGACTCACACACACAAATGCAGACAGTCTAAATCAGTGCAGGGTGCCTCCATTATTAGTACATGAAAGGAACTGACTATTAGAAAACAGCAGGAATCCCCATTCTGAACCTCAGACTTGGCAAAATATCTCAAGTTAGGCATCGAAAGCCTCTAAGGAGCTTTGAAATCTTGGCTTAACACAGAGCCTCATTCCAGGCTGTATAATAACAGAAAACCTTCTGTGAATGGCACTAATTATTTCATGGCTCTTAAAGCTTCCTCATGAGTTTTAAATAAGTTTGTTCTTTTTGCCTTCTATGGCACAAATCCTATTAATCACGGTATTAGTTATAATACCAGAGAAATGATGATAGGGCTATAACCCTACAACTGCAAAACCACAGGAAACGTATCCAGAGATTTCAGAGCTGTAAGTGGAAGGATACCCTTCATTCACACTCTGGGAAACTCAGCTCTGCCCTGGCTTTGAACTCTATTAATTGGCCACATATAGATTTTTTTTCCCCCCTCTCAGTAATTCTGGGATTTTTTTTCTCTATAAAAGAGAAATTCAGCATTTATTTAAATGGACTGAACTCAAGCCTAAGAACGGGTCCCACCTGTCTGACTTTTTATCACATTCTAGCTGAAAGCAGAGAGGAAAACCAGGCAGGAGTGTTTCAGGGTGAAGGGATTAAGAAGGAAAAGTCTGATTTACACAGACTTGAGGCTATAAAGTCCTTTCTCACAGTTTTCTGTTTTCTTTGAAAACCCATGTTTGGGAAACACTCTGTGCAGAAAAATAACTCCTTAGGAGGACATGTGAAAGGGCAGACACCTACAGCAAAACCCAAGAGGAACGTAGAGGTTGAACTTCCTGTTAAGTCAGTAACAGGGTCAGCAATGAAGGAACATACAGAATTCACTAGTGCTCATAACTGCCTCAATTCTACCAAACTGCACTAAGGACATGGCTCTGTGTTTCAGTTTCCCCAGCAGAAAAAAGGGCTTAAGAGGCTCCTGAATCTGTCTGCTCTCACTCACTGCTGCCTTTATAAAGTAATTTCACACTTTCCATTATGCCAAAGCAGTCTCCAGGGCTGCACCATAAACTGGATGATACAAAACGTTCCAAGTTAAGGATTTCTGAAAAACCTCAGAGTTTTGCCATTTTCAAGGTAGTTTAAGAGCAGTATTAGAGCTCTTTTGTGAGAATATGGTGTGCTGTATCCTACAGTAAGTAGCGGATTTAACAAGAAAGAATAGAATTTGCAGTACCTTCACACCTTTTATGCCTTCTTCAATTTGATGTCACTTTAATTGGCTTTAAATTTTTGATGAGATGACAAACATCAAAGGAAAGTCATTTGATTTACTCCTGTGTCTGTGAGAAACTTGCCAAATAGAAAACGGGTTACAAAGTCTGCTATGAATTTGGCAGATTGGACCAAATTATTTCTGCTATTCATGGGACCTATCTTAGGACTTCAAAATTAAGTAGGGAGCTGCAGCAGCAGATTCTTTTTCTCTCCCATTTCAGGGTATATTTTGCTCACCTTCCAGATCTTCAGCAGCTGTTCTGAGTACCAAAAGTTCCTGCAAATATTGGTTGGCCCTGGATCATTTCAACAAATACACAGCCTGCACTCCTGCAAGAAAAACAAGGTATTAGCTCATTCACATGTATGGCGTACATTGTATGATTGTTGGGATGGGCAGGGGAGAGATGAAGATAGGCAATTGTTGGAATGGCAATTTAGAAATCCTGACTTGTAAATGTAGAAATCCTGATAGAAGCTGTAAACCTTATACATATTGCAGCTCAAGTCTGAAAGGTGCCAGTCTGATGTGTAGGTATTGTATACCCACCTCATGTCATCTTGTGAGAGTGTGTGAGTGCATGTGTGTGTGAAGCAAGACCAGATGTGGAATGTCTGTGTATACATAAATACAGGCTTCACTGAAGACTGATACACCTCTACAGCACGGTGGTAGGAAAGATGTAGCATTATTGAAAACCCTACTGATTGTGGGAAGTCAGGAAGGTTTCCTTTGGGAAGGGAAATTTTATATCTCCCTGAACACTGCCCTAAGCACTTGCAACTGGCTTCTGCTCAAGTTGTATGTAGTATTGTTAACCTCATCCAAGTCCCACAGATTGAAACACTTGTATTAAAAAGCTGACAAGCTAGATAGCATGGGAGCAGACCAGAAGTACGTCACATTCACATCCCTCCAGGATTATAGAAAACAGTAAAGCAGTCAAAGTTCCATACAAATCTGTTGTCATCTCCTTTTTCTCATCAGTGCCATCCACTAACTCACACATACACCTAACAATTTGTTTCCAGTCTCTTTTCATTGATCCTATTACAAACCCATCCAAAAAGATGGTTGTGGCAGAAGTCTGTGGAATACTAGGTTGTTTACATAAGAAAAATCTGCAAAATCAGAGTGATAACAGTAGGAAAGATAAACAGGGAAGTACTGCACACTTTATGGGCTTGAAGAACACATTAGAAGCAGAAATAACCCAGAGGCACTACCCACTAGAATGGTTTTTCCTTCAGGAGGAATAGCTTTTTACTGGAAAACTGAAGGCAAGATTTCACTGCATAAAGAACTTGGTGACAACAGCAAGTTAAAGTATTCTTAAGTTTCATGCCATCCCCTACTCTGCACTTGTGCCAGAGCAAACCAGCTAGCTTAAAAAAAAACACTAAACCCTGCAAAACCCGCTTGATTATATTAAGGTGAATTAGTCCTGTTGGCAATAATGATGAGGTAGTTGTGGTCAGGGTAGACTTACCTTTTGCAACTATTTCAATATCTTATTGTATGGTGTAAAACTGCTCATTTACCTTTTCATCTTCTTTTTCCAAAAGTTTTCTATGTATCCCATCTTTTCACTATGCCCCATCTCAACTGTTCAGGTTTCACTGTTAATCTTCTTTGGTTATCACAAGTTTGGGTCCTTTAAGCTCAAATATTGAAAACCCAGCTTTGACTAACAGGCTCTGAAAGTTTTCTTTTCACTTGCTAAGCAACACCTGGTAATCTCTTCTGGTCATCTGTACTGCTGTGTTACCCCTTGCACCTTGTTTTTGTACTACTGTAGATGCTTTTCCTACCTGGCTGTGGTCACTTGAGAGCCTGACATGTGACTCATCTGCAGTATTTTAGCCATGCTTGTGCATCAGGTGATGCCAAGCCTGTTTGCAGATCCATATCTAATGCTGTTTTCACAAACATCTCTGCTGCACTTTGTCTTGGTTTCCTATATCCTAACCTCCTAACCTTGGGTCCTGTGAGCTTGGCTGCTTGCTTGTCTAATGTTTTTTCAGGATGCAGGCACCATGGAACTTAACCCACAGCTTTTGCAATATAGGGGGGTTTTGTGTTTCATAGCGCTACAGATCACTAGATATTATTCTGGAGCCCACAGATTGATACTGAGACCAGTGGCCTACCAGCCCTCTGAGGTTTTTTCACAGCTGATGTATGTGCCCAAATCACTCACCCTATTTTGCAACTACAGGGCTGCTGTAGATTCCACTGATTCTTGCTGTAGAATCCACTGATTCTATTGCACAAGTTTAATTGCATGTGGTCAAAGCAATTTAGGTATTCTTAATTTGTAGAAGAGAATCAGCTCTGTGTTTTTGGAGCAAATGATCCTGATGTTCCTCACAGTTTGGGTTCTTATATCCTAGCTAGAAATAGCATTAGACTGGCAACAGCAGAAGCCTTATTTTCCTAGATGTAGCTAGCATTTGCTAAGAATTATCCACGAGCCGAGTCCAAAAGTTCAAATCTAATGAAACAGTCTTTTCACTAATAGGTAAGCTGTGAGTTTGAGGAGAGGAACAACTTGTGGGCTGTTACGAGTGCACCTTCTGGTAGAAGTCAATCAAGAGATTGAGAGAACTGGAGTTGTTTAGCCTGGAGAAAAGGAGACTCAGAGGTGACCTGACCACTCTCTACAACTTCTTGAAAGGAGGTTGTAGACAGGTGGGGGTTGGTCTCTTTCACCAGGCAGCAATGGACAGAACGAGAAGACACAGTCTCAAACTGTGCCAAGGAAGGTCCAGGTTGGATATTAGGAAGAAGTTTTTCACAGAAAGAATAATAAAATATTGGAATGGTCTGCCCAGAGAGGTGGTGGAGTCACCATCCCTGGATGTGTTTAAAAGGAGACTGGATATGGCACTTGATGACATGGTTTAGTGGTGGTGTAGGGCATGGGTTGAACTTGATGATCTTTAGAGGTCCCTTCCAACCTGGTGATTCTGTGATTCTGTGAAGTCTCTGTTGTATTCCTGATTTATTCTTGTTATCTCTGGAAGCCTTTAAACCTCAGTGTCTCTAATAAAGACAAAACTATCAGAACAACCGCAACTGCAGGAAAGGCTTCATGTTTCCTTTAGTGAGACTCAGCTGACCATGCCTGCTTGGTGCTGCATTGATTCATCAGTGGCAATGATCACTGTTTCTCTCTCTTGTTTGTTTCCAGATGAAATATGCTTTTCTTTATTTTTTAAAAAATAAAAGCCAGAAGTAGCTAGAGCAACTGATGTGTGGGCACCTCTCCCTTTTCTCTAGGTATTTTTGTCTATCTGTTGAAGTCAGACTTTGGAAACTAGTGCTAGTCATCCTGTTAGCCTTTCAGTAGAGGCTTCAAATTGTCTTCTGAGATACAGGATTTACATTTACTGCTCTGACAGCATTATGAGGATCCTGCTGTTAATGAAGATAATTCAGAAACATTTACTTTTAAATATTTCTAAAGATTTAGACCTAGTGTTTTGGCTTTTGCCCTGTTCCTTCTTTCCCCTCTGACACTAATTTCTGAGGTACTCTTATCCCTTCCAGTCTATAAGTTTCTCAAAGGTCTCAGTCCCATACAGTTGCCTTGGGAAGTGCTAAGGCAGAGGGAGGGGTCTTTTGGGAAGAGGCCTAGACTTGATGTGCCAGATACACACATGAACCAAGACATTGACTGCTAAAGCAATAGGAGAGGTATAACTGGTTATAGGAACAGTTAGTGAGCAAAACCAGAGCTGGTTCAGACAGCACAGTTGCATCTGCCTGCAGTCCCTGAGGCAGGTTTGAACACTGCACTGACTCAGTCTGCAGTGCTGCATTACACAGCGGAGAGACGATTTCATCAGGATTAAGATCTAAGGTATCTCTGCAGTATCCCAGAGTTCCCTCTCCACAGTTTTGCTGGCACTGGGGGATTGCAATTACATATTTAACCAGCAATCCTTTCTTGTGTTCCTCACCAAGCATGGTCTGTACAGTGAAGCTCGTAGCATCTATTTCCCAGGCTGGATTAGTGGGACAATGTGAACCAGGCTGGGGGAAAGGCTGTAGTGGGCTTGCAGACCCACATTACATGGCTCCACAGGAACTTCTATTCAACATGAATCTACCTGGGAAGATTCCTGTGATTATCGGTTTGGTTTTGTTTTTTAATGGAAGACCATACAAGGAAAACCTGACTGAAAAGAAGGCGCGACTTAAGGCTCTCATGATGTTAGCAGCTACCAGTGCAGCACGTGCATAAAACACTTGGTGTTATAAAAAACCATAGAAGTCTTTCTGATATGCAGTGTAATCTCCCTGAAACATTATGAAACTTTAGTCTTCCTGAAATCCCTTAATTGAATCTTCTAAAGTCCCAAAGAGATAGTGAGGGAGAAAGAGAGTGAAAAAAGATACAGGGAGATTAAAGCAGCTTTTCTAGTTAGGCCAAGAGTGAGTGAGTCTCCTTCTATATCTCTTTCTTCATCTATTCAAGGCCTCATTTGCGGAGGTTCCGGTGAGGGAAGAATGCACGAGACCAATATGATCGCTATGCAGAGTTCAATTTATTAACTTACACAGCTTACTTTTATACCTATTCTTATATTACCATTGCATCACCATAATTACTTATAATTGGTTAAAGGTTACATCGCTATATCCACCCCCCTTGCGGTTAAGAATAAGCTACAGTTCTTCATATCTCTTGGCCTCAACATCCCGTTATTGTACAATGCTAGAATTGAGGATATGCTGACCTTGCCTTCCTCTGTTTATACCCTCTACACCTGCTTACAATAGCATGCTGTATTATAACTGGATACATATATTATAGCTAGCTTGTATTAGTGGATACATAATCAATGGCTTGCAGTATTATGATTGGATACATATACAATGAAGCACAGAGCAACTAATTACAATTGGTTAAACTAAGCATATGAGAACCTAGCCTTTAAAGCTTGGCTAAGAGTTCACTATTGTGCCTTAGCATATTCCCGTTTCTTCTCATCTCGCTTGCACTGTTACTTTTGCTACATCACTCATGGCTTTTTATCACATACCTCAGCAATTCAGTAATTCAGCAACTCAGCAGCGAGTGTGCTGGCACAAGGCATCTAATGAACCATGTCCTTGATTCTCAAGCCACTCCTCAACACTCATTCACTTCCCATGTGCCTCCCACTGACAGTATTGCTACTCAAGCACACTATGCATGAATTGCCATAATATTTTATTTTGTTATAATGGGCTTCTTTAAACCATAGCTTTAACAACGACTGTCTCGTGCCATTACCAAGGGCGTTCTGATCTGCCTTCATGTAAATTGCAGCATCCAAAAGACATAGGGCTTTTTTTTTCCTTTCTTCCCAATAGACAAGTAACATCTGTGTGAATTCACATTATTTCCTAATAGACAAAAATTGAACTTAAATGCAGTGTACATCAAGATAATAAATGACTCTTGTTAGAGGAAGTCACTGAATAGAGCTCACTGAAGTACTCTCTATTCTCTCAGCGTGACATCTTTCTTTAGGGAAAACATGTTGAATGTTGTTTCTACAAGGAGTTGTTATAAACAATGGTGCCTATAGTGTGAATGTAGTTCAGTGGGACTCAAAGTACTGCGCTGTTAGAGCTGGTCAGATGGGATCTTTGTATAATACTCTTATGTTGCTATTTATTACACTAGAGCAGAGTTACATGTTGGTTTTGCACAGGCAGAAATGCCAGGCTTTCTGTGCATAGCCAGGGATTTGGACAGGGGTCAACTTTCAGGGAAAAAAACCACAACAGGCTTGCACCAGCATCTGTCTAATACAAACCCTCCAATCTGCTATGCAGGCATCTTCTTTAAACTCGGCAGACATTCCTGAGAGACTGTCTGGAGGGGAGAGGTGACAGGTAGTGGGGGAGAGAAGACAGGACTATTTAGACTGGCTTAGCAGCTGGAAGCCATTAGAATTTAGCAAGGTTTTCCTCCTTGGAGAAATCTTAAAGCAATTAAATTAGCACTAGGCCCAGGGAAGTGAACAAACTAAAAACTCCTGTTTCCTTGAACTGCCCTCCAGACTTAGGCCATCAGAGTCTCCAGTAAGCCGCAGATCTCTTGAGGGGAATACAGCCTGAGAGGACCTGAAGCTTTGCTGTTTGTAAGCTTATCCAGCCCTCTTCTTGCACACTCTTAAGCTTGCTCCACTCCTACCCTTTCCCAGCCTCTGACTCTGCAGAGAAGTTAAGAAAAGTCCCAGTGTGACAGGCACAAACAGAAAATTAACTGGTCTGAAGAAGGGGTGAAGCAGCAATACTATCTACAGATGTAAAACTGCAGAAAATGGGTGGTCCCCTGCAACTTCATGAGCTGCATGTTTTCTATGTGTAAGTCAGGACTGTATTGCTGGAAGCAGGCTCAGGCTGGTACAGAAATGAGCCAGAAGGGCTAACTAAACATCCAGACCAGCCGCAAAAGACCACTGTGGCCCCTATGAAGTCCTCATCAACTCCTGCTTTCTGTCTGCTCTCAGAGACCCCTCTCCCTTCAGCTCTGCAAACATGCAGCTCATTTCCTGTGTTTCCCAGCCATATTAAAATTTTGGGATACAGCTTGCAAGGTGACAAGGCGTTAACAGAGCACAGCGCTTCTCCTGTATGAAATGCAGAGTGCATCTGAAGCATGTTCTTCGAGAAGAAGGACAAAGTGTCACAGAAATAATAAAAATTGCAGATACCTTTCTGTCTCCAGACCCATTCAGAAACCCTTTAATGCCACTTTTTTTTTGGTTTTGTTTACCAAGGCCAAACCCATTGCTGGGGCAGTTGCAGATCCATTGTTTCTTCACAAGGCCATTGCTGCAGAGAGCTACCACTGACTAAGCCAACCATATAGATACAAAACACGAAGTGCATTAAGCAAAGTTGTTCTGTTGCAAAACCTGAAATTGCTTCATAAATGTTACCAAATTAGATGTGCATAGCTCATAAATATTATCAGATGATGTTTATATAAATCCGTGGTTGAGATGTAGTGACATCATTCCCAAAACCTCCTACGTATAAAAGTCCCCACTGCTCACTTTTTAATAGGTGTTAATTTCTCTACTTACAACTTCGTCTACTTGGTTCACTTAATTTAATTCAGGTAAAGATGACTTTTCCCCACGGACCCCAGATGCTTTAAAATTGGTCAGTACCAGATATCTAGATCAGAATCTGTAGCTCCAAGTAACACATCAGGGTGACGGTACCAGAGTGCTGCCAATTCAGAGGAGTATGTCTGCCTGGGGATGGACTTGGAATGAGCAAGGCCTGCAACAAAGTAAAGAAGACTGCTCTTTTAGGACAATCCTTCTGCCTGTACAACACATAGATGATAATAATTCAAAACAGGACATTATTTTCTCTTGGATGTTTAAACACAAGCAATCCCAATGCAGTTTACAAAGTGTGTCTGGAATATACCTCTGGGGCAAATCAGATCAAGCAATATGTTGTCTTTTACAGGGTTTTACCATCTGTGAATGATGCAGCTATCCCAAACCAATGCCAAGAAAGCCTTTTGGTTCAGCACATTGCTGTGGACTGTACACGTTACCTAATTTTCTGAACAGAGAGGGGTTGATTCTCAATTCCCTTGAAACAATTTTACATGGCAGTAATTGCTCTGTCTCAAACGAGGTTACTCCCTGCACCCATCAGAATAAATGCAAGAAAGGCTGGACTGATCACAGAAATAGTTTCCTGAAGTTTAGTAAGAGGTTATGCTTCTGTGCCTGATTGGCTGTGGATACAGATTAATATGCACACTGTACCTTTGGTCTGAGCAGATATATTAGAAGTATCCAAACAGTGACTCACCAAAGTCTGCTAATTTGAGCTCACCAAGGCAACTGATGAGCAAGTTCTGGGGTTTCAGATCATGGTGAAGAATGTGCTGTTGGTGGATGTAAGCCAGGCCACGCAAAAGTTGGAACATGAAAAGCTAGGAAAAGCCAACAAAAAACTGAAATGATTTTGTGTGACTTTGCATTGATACATTAACTCTGAACCCCAGGAGAACTCCTGGAACAAAGCAGGGACAAAGCAAGTAAGAAACCAGTAAAAATCCCCAGATGAGTTGAGGTGGCTGAGGAAGGGAAAACTGCAGTGGGTATGACTGCCCTGTAGCTTTCTGAGGGTTTCAGAGGGCAATATTTGGCCAGGAGGGCAGTTACATTGCAGTCCCTAAGTGTGCATTTTGGAAACCTAACTTTTCTTTAGAAGTGGACTATTGATTGCAGGAGCAGTGTTGGCTTTCACAACAGGAGAGACTGTGTTCAGAACAAAGGCATACAACCGAGCACAATGAGGGTTTACAGAGCTGGCAAGTTTTGCCCACCTGAGCCCATGGATACCAGCAAGAGGGAGTGCTGCCAAGGGTAAGCTGGACCAGGGAGCAGGCCTATTTGACAGTGTGAGCTGTTACCTTCAAGCTGGGAGAAAACACAAGGACCTGATTTGAACGGATGTGGCAAATCATGAATGGAGCAAGCAAGCAGAAAAAAAAGCAATAAATAAATATCCGACACCCACCACCATGGCAGCGCCAATAAGCCTGGGGTAAAATAAGTCGAGCTGAAACAATGCATGAAGTGGGACAGTGGACAGAAACAAAACACAGCAAAAGTAATTAGACTTCACTGGAGAAGAGATATTTTTCACCAGAAGTTTAATTTGAAGAAGAGGAAAAACAGTGACACCCGTAGGTCATTTTTGTACCAGAAAAGAGACCCTGTAATAGTCTGTATACTTGCAACATAGTCAATAAGAATCACTCAGAGAGAAAACAAACATTTGCAGGCAAAAATGAAGTAAGCCAGTTGACCTCTTAAAGGAGGAGTAAATAATTTTGCAGTTCTGTTCCTGCTGACAACGAGGATTTCAGACAGGAAAGCAGAGCAGCTGGCTAGTATTTACTCACAGAAATGCCCATGAGTACATGTTATAGCCATGTACCCCATGTGCTTTACAAGTCTGTCTGGTAGCAGAACCCTTGAGATCTGTGCCAAAACTACAACACTGCATCTTGGACATATCTGAGCTTTAAGGATGTTCAAAATCAGAGGCCCCAAGAAACTTCTTTAGAATTGGTGTTGCTTAACAGCTATCTGGAAACAGATGTGAACAAGGTGGCAGCATTTGGAGATGACAGGAGTATTTAGATTAGCTGTGATAAGAAGTGACAGTGGGGAACTTCAGAGAGATCTGACAAAGTCAGATGAATAGGCAGTTCAATAAGTTACAAAGTTATTGTTGACAGCTGTAAGATATATTAACTGAAGCTGCTCAGGAAAAGGACCCAGGCATTCACTGAGGACATCTGCACTGAAACCTCAAGTCAGTGCTCAGCAACAATCCTGGAAGTTAATTAAATGTGAACATGCATACAAAAGAGAGTAGGAGACTATTACAAAATCACTCTATAAAGGAAGGGTACATCTTCAGCTTTAACTGGTTCAGGCAACCAATTACAAAAAGCTGTAGTAGAAACAAAAGGGATTTACGTGACCATAAGAACAAAAATATGCAGAGAGCTCCTGATGAGGAGAGAGTGAGATTTGAGAGGTTTTAAGAAGAGATGAATAATGTATTTTAATGGTAAGAGGATACAAATTTGTGTAGAGGCAGATTTCCCTGCCACAAGATGTCATTGTTCACAAAAGCTGCATGTCCTCTTGCAGGCTCAGAAAATGTGAGGAGGGACTAACCAACGCTCTGGAGACTGACAGGGAGGTTGTTAAATCCTTATGGAAGGCAGCTTTTCTCTAAAGCTTTTGTCATCTATGGAACAAATAAATACCAGTAAGCAATTTACAATGACTGTACACAGTAGAAAATAACATTTCCTCAGGCTTCAAGGGCTATGAGTATTCAAAGGAATTCACCATAACATTGCACAAACGAAGTCCTCCAGGATGCTGGCCCATGCACTGTGCTAGGTCTGTGTGCTAAATAGAAGAGGAGAAGTTGAGGCAAAGCTACTTGTGTGAAATGCTTCTACCAATAATGCCTCTTCTGTACATGGAAAAATATGCAACCACTATAAAGGCAACACTTTCACCTTGGTGAGCATTTGATCTGACACAGGACACAGTGATCTGACACAAGGATATGCTTGAGTGCTGGGTCAAATCAGAGACCTGGCTGACATTATCTCATGCTAGCAGTTTATGAACTGAAGCTGATAGTTAAGAGGATTCATGCTTGTGCCATAATTAATTACAAGGCTGCAGGAAGAAGAGAGCCTCTGTATTTTCCTTACGATTTGGTTGACAGCTATCAGCAAAAGCAACAGAAGTAGCAAGATGCATGCAGAGAACTTTTTTTATTAGCATCCTGCTCTCCTCATGAGAGTAACCTGCAGCTGGGTCATGGTGAGCCACTGGGGTCAGTGCCAAATCTGACCCCAACTGGGAGGTATCATTATTTCCTATCCTTAATGTGGCTCAAGAGCAGTAGTTTTATTGTGTTGTCAAGGCAGAAACGGAGGTAAATAGTGTCTGCCACCCTAGCTAAGACAAAGTGTGGAATCATTTTTGCATACAGCTGTCATATACAGAGAGAAAAGAGTAAGGCTGTGTGGCTGGAAAGCAAGAGATCAGGAAACAAAATCAATCATTGCACTAAAGGATTACAATTCATCTCTATAGGTACTTCATAATGCAGTAAATTCATTATGCAGCCACTTAACAGCACTAGTGTGTTAGGAGTAAGAGTGTATTTTTCTTTTGGTTCATAATGCAGACATGAGTTCACCACACAAACTACTATGATCAAGTTTTGAAATGGCAAGTGAAACAGAAAGGAGGAGCTGTGTACATAACAGAAGGACTAAGTGCACCATGTCAAAACTTTTATGCTGAGGTATGTAACTCTGTGGAAATCACTGAAAAGACT
Organism: Agapornis roseicollis; assembly: GCA_002631895.1. Classification (NCBI taxonomy): domain Eukaryota; kingdom Metazoa; phylum Chordata; class Aves; order Psittaciformes; family Psittacidae; genus Agapornis; species Agapornis roseicollis. Next base: position 63,778 of record NDXB01001175.1, on the reverse strand, counting down.
GGCCAAAGGGCAAGAGAAGAAGACCATGAAAGATGAAGTAACGACCCTTGAATTGAGGAGCAGCCCCCCAGAGCATTAATTGGGCAGGTGCAAAGTGGCCCCTAGAGAGGGATGGGACTGATGGTTCTCCCAGCACGTTAGCCACAAGTGCTGGAACAACTAGGCGGTCCTTCAGGGATAAAAGATGGAGAGCTCCAGAGTCATAGAATCATAGAATAGTTAGGGTTGTAAAGGACCTTAAGATCATCAAGTTCCAACCCCCCTGACATGGGCAGGGACACCTCACACTAAACCATGTCACCCAAGGCTTCGTCCAACCTGGCCTTGAACACTGCCAGGGATTGAGCACTCACAACCTCGCTGGGCAACCCATTCCAGTGCAACCCTTTCCATAACAGGAAAAAATTTCTTCCTTATATCCAATCTAAACCTCCCCTGTTTAAGTCTGAACCCATTACCCCTTGTCCTGTCACTACAGTCCACGAGATAGCCGCAACATCAAGGACAACATCGCCTCAGTGGGGACACTTGCTTAAGAGCTGTGCCTGCTGACCTGACTCAGCCAATCCCTCATGAAATCTCTGGGGAAAAGCTCCATTCTCGGTATCCTCATGTGCTACATAGTGGGGTTGGTATGTATGTAATGCAATAAACACTTTGCTGCTTTTATTATAAATGGGCTCAGTTCTTTAGTCTTTGGAATCTAGCTACCACAACTAGCTCCAAAGAAAGCTAGAAAAACAACAACCTACCTTGTACTCAAAGACAAATGTTAGTGTCTCCTTGGTCTGGATAATGTTATGAAGCAGTACAACATTGGCATGTTTCAAATGCTTGAGAAGGGAAGCTGGAAAAACACAAAAGGAAGATTAATTTAATCACTGCTGCTGGAAATGGAAGGAGAAGGTGCACACAGCAAAGCAATGAGAATAAGAAACTGGGGAGAAATAGTCCAGAATTGGCAGTCCTGGGAGAAGCAGCAACTACTGAGTCTGGAGGAGGATGGAACAGTTCCTTAGAGAAGCAAGCATCAGTGCTTTGGGCTTGGCAGGAACCTGTCCTTCTCTCAGAGGTGGGATCCTGCTCTGTCAAAAATAGCAGCTTCCAGTTCCCGGCTGTCAGCTTCTCAGCTGAGGAGAAGGAATCTCTTCAAGGCAAATGCCAAGAGGATGGCTCTGGGAGCTCCCAGAGACAGAATGCAGCAGCTTCCAGCCTGTTATTGAGCTTTTCATCCTTCTTCATCTGCCTCCTGGCACATGCCCTCAGCTGGGCCTCTGGGAGACGTCTGGGGAAAGCTGAGTTTCTATCAGTTTCCAGCTTCACAATATCAAGGTGTAGAAATGTGGCAAAAGAAATGACTGTAGATGCTAAGCTGAATTCTGAATTTAGCTCTGTGCTTTTAGTTTGGAGAAAGCATACTGATTACTTTCTCCCATTTAAAACTCAAAAAGCAGAGATGATGAAGTTACCGAGTGAACAGTAACCTGTTTGTATTTATACAACTTTGGCACATTTTTTTACTTTAGCCTAACCATCTAAAAGCATCATTGCAGCAATGTCCTTAACGTGCTGACATGCATTTGCCAAGCCTCATCACATCTCGGGTGTGGTGATGGAAATGGCAGCACACGGAAGAGTCTCTGCTGCCATGCAGGCCACAGAGCACTGACTGTTGCCAAGACATAAGCTACAGCCTTCTGAGCCTTTCAGCGTTGTGTTAGGTTTGTCATGGTAGTGCAAGTGTTACTGATACTTAGAATTTTGGTAATTAAAATTTAATCAATAGTTTATAATACTTACTTTTAATAATGTTGAGTTATAAGAAATATTTTAGTGAGCAGTGTGTTTGTATAGCAACTAGATGCTGTTATGAAATCCCTTGTATAGCCCTGTACCAGGACCGAAAGGGATAGGTCAAAATCATTTAATAGGAACAGGCAGTACAAGCAGTATATGTAGAACAATGCAGGTAGCTGTCAAGGTCTAGATTGATGAGAATGAACAGAGTCAGCCATAACCATTTATAGATACCTGCCAAGAACACCGTGGAATTAGGCAAAAGGTAATTCTGGCAGGGGGAGATCGCGACCACCGACTCACAGACCACCTGCTCATATTACACCCAGACTCATTTCTAGATGATTCCAACCTTTATTGTACAGAATTGGAAATGGGAGGAGAAAATGTTAATGATTTTCAGGAAATAACATGTTTATGTATGAGTAGGCTCTATGTAAGAAGCTTGATTTTGGTGCAAGGTGTGGACGTTAGGAGGAGATATCCCCTATGCACCCGGCGCCGTAATAAAGAAGTGTCTGCTTATCTACATCCCATTGGTGTTGATAAATTTCGGTAACACAGACTCCAGCTAACTCTCTCATGAAGGCAGCTTCTCAGGGAGAAAGTCTCAAACATAGTCGTTATGGGGGGAGAGCATTCCCAGCTTCATTATTTGCTACCTTAGGTTTGAGACAATTGTTGCCATAGCTCTGCCCAGAGAAGATAGGTGGGGAAGGAGTGGAACTGGCGTAATTCTGCCTTTTGATCCCTGGCACTGCTGAAGAATCTGACCCAGCTGTTACACCAAAACTGTGCACAGACAGAAGCCCCAAAGCTCAGCAAAAACAGGGGTCCTGACTCCAGATTTCAGCTTCTGACATAGCAGAATAGCCGAACAGCCTTAGAACTGCTCCAGGCTCCCTTTTCCCTGCTGATTGAAACCAAATTAGTTTACAGCCAGACCACTCAGTGCTATACATGTCATTCAGATAAGGCATGGGCATCCAATCTCATTTCTGCTGAATTAGCGAAGCACACAATACAGAGCTTGGGCTGGCCGTGGGAGGCCAAATGAGATTTGGTCCTGGATAAAAGCTGCTTTTTGTTTTCCAAACAATCTGCAGAAGATATTTAAAGAATTTCATGCTGGCAAAGCAAATTCATACTGGATTAGCACTTTGCATTTTGTGACCATAACAATTTCACCTGGTTCTAAAAGCCCTACAGCCAGATATACTGTATTCCACAGCTGTGGCCTAAGCATATGGCAATACTGAGACTGCTGAGCAATAAGAGATGCCTGATTCAGTATAATGGCTGGAAACAGCACAGATTGTAAATTAGTTCTTGCACAGAGCTTGGTGCTGCTGCTGCTGCAGCTAAACTGCCTCTAGTACTGATGCTACTCCATTTAGCTACCACCAGTATGTTTCCAGTGCACAGCAGCATGAACATTAAACATGCTCTGCATTGCATCTAATTGCTTATGAACCCAGTAAAGATACTCTGTCTAGATACCATCTGCTGTGGAAAAGGGCTGCTAACCTGGCTTTGCAATATCTCAAAACCCCCCATATGACCAGGGCTGTTGCTCCAGCAGAGCAGCATGGAGGGTTCACAGTAAAATGGAGAATTTAGCCTCTGTGCCTAAATCTGGCCTCTGGGAACTGCTCCTCACTTGGTTGCTTCTACAACCCCCTGCTGGGGTGTCAGGTGCTACAGCCAGAACTGAGCTTTAAAGGCATTTTGTCTCTGTGGGACTTCCTGGGGGGAAGCTGCTTTTTGTCACAGGAGTACCATTCCTCCAGGGTATGCAAGGCGTTAATAAATCTTGTGCTTTGTTTGCCCTACTGACTTACATTGTAAATTTGAGGTGTCAGATGCTGCAAGGCTCAGCAGTACACAATAGACCTACTTAAAGTAGACCTTTCATAGGATCACCCTGGTTTCCTCCCATAATGAATGAAGTTTAGGCTCTCAGCCTCTCCAGTAGAGCATGTTAAAGGGGTGCTGATCTTTAGACCATCATTAGTTCTATGTAGATAGAGCTTTTAAGGCTTATTTTACTGGTGGGCTGTGTAAACGCAGAGCAAAAGCACCACAGCAAATGAGTGTATAGGAAACTGTAACACAAGCTGTTCCATAAATAGGCTAATTTAGGTATCTCTCTGCCTTCCCAGATTGGACTAAGGACTTTGTAAACTTTCCTATCTTAATTACACAGTTATAAACATGGAGTGCATCCACTGACCTCTCAGTTGACTGGTATGAGAGTCCTGTACTATGACTGGTCTGTGAAAGCTGGCACATCTGGTCCCAGACTCTCTATCCCAGCCCTAGTTTTGAACTGCAATAACATGTAAAAACCAAAATATGTGTGACCTCTTACATCGATGGCTCTCACTAACACCAGACAACAGACTGGTACAAAGGTTGCATGTTTCTGTGTAAGGAAGAAATCAGATTATGATCCTCTTAGGATTGTAGAGCAGACAAAAATAGGAGCCTTAATCAGCCAGGCAGTTTATAGACTTGGTCTGTGGGGACATGTAAATACATAAAGCCAAAATCAAGCACTTAAACAAAAGCCTTTCTTTCTCAAAGAAATTGAGAGAGCTGCAGACATTTTGCCAGTGCTCTACAAGGTTGACTGATAGAAAGAATTTCTCAGGCAGCTGAAATGACAGCTGTTATTAAACACCAGTTTTATTGAGAGCATTTCTCTTCAGACTGCGATCAGACCTGGATGCTTCAGGTATCAGCTAGATTGTGGTAAGAGCAAGCAGAGAACCTGGTACAAAAGGCACTTCTAGTCCACAGCTGCCCAATGCAACAGCAGCAAAACCTGCCATGCAGCACTAGTGTACAGATGCGGGAATGAGAAAGCAACTACAGAGCAGGCAAGAAGTATAAGAAGGCCCCTACACTGCTAGAAAGGACATGCTCTGGCTGCAGCCGGCACAATGATGACCCTCGCTCTTCACCCATGTTTGAAGTAGCTCTTTCTGCCTTACTTTCCCGAATGGCTGTAAAGGGCACTCCCTCCTCTGCCTCCACCCAGATCACTTTCAGCACCACCAACTGGCCATTGATGCTGTCAGGGCAGAGTGGTGCTTGGCATAGCAACGTTAACGATCTCCCGTTAAGCGCTCTACACTTACCCAAGCAAAATTTCTAGGGCTCACTCTCCCTCCCGGGCCAAGCTCAGAAGGGAATTACGAACCACCTCCATCTCGTCCTCATTAGCAGTGGAACAGGAGCCAGCCTGCCCAGCTAGAGTAGCATCATTCTGCTGACTGGCTATTGTTAGAGCACGGCTTTGGACAGCATTCCCACTCTGCCCTCTCACGGTTTTCCTGCCCCTGCATGATGGCAGCATGGCCTTATCTCCAGTTTTTCTGTCACACAGGGATCACTCATTTGAAGGAAAACGCTCATTCCCTCCCTAGTGTAGGGAGGCTGGCATGCTGCTGTGGAGCACAGTGTCTTTGTGGAACCAAATGGCTATAGTGGAGGAGTTCCCAGAGAAATTCAGATAGAGCTTTGTGACTATCCCTGTTAAAGGCAAAGCTGGACTTTCAATTTGCCTTTAACTCCCATAACAGGTGTTTTCAACAGACACTGGGAAGGCAATAATGGCACCAGTGGTCTGTGCTTACCTGTTCATCTCTTTGTACACAGTTGTACAGGATCCTCCACACAGCTTCTCTAGATGTACATAGGATGTGGCAGCTCCAAACGGCATGCCTGGTCTCTGTTTCATGAAGAAATTGGTATGTGTTTTAGATTGCTGGGTAGAACAAGAAGCTGCTATCATGTCATTCAGTAATGAAACTCATAGCTGGAATAATCATAGGGTGAAATATCTCCTGTCTGGCTCTATGCATGCTGCACACTCACCCATTTGAAGCTCTCCATAACATCCTGCTCCTGGAAAGGATCAGTGTGACTCCAAGGCCTCTGCATTCTGGTCCTCCAACTCTGAAGGATGTGAAGCTGCCAGGGCTGCAGTGAGGGTAGAGGAAGGGGTGTGCTGGTTACATCCAACAGTTGGCACAGGAAAAGAAGGAAAATTGTGCCACTGGCAACCCACCATGTTACTGATGTCTTTCCTTTCTCCTTGACTGCACTGGCTTTGAGCACTGCACATCATCTTCATCTCCCTCCCCACAGTTTCTCAGTACAGTTTCTCAGCTCTGGAAATGGAAACAACTACCTGTATGTCCCTGTCTTGGTAAATGGTAGTGATCACCCTGAGAACAAAGATAAGACTGCCCTAATTGCAGAGAACACGTCTACCAGTAACATTCTAAATGCACGTTATTCCTTCTTACCCTTGATTTATTCATCTCTAGATAGCAATCTGTTAGGGCACAGACTAAAAACCAAATGCAGGAGTGAAATTTCAGGAAATCTAAATGTATGCTTTCTTCTCTTCCTTAACGCCCTCCTCCCTGCACTGTTCTAATTTACACAATGTGTTCATTTGGCCCATACAGCATAGCAGTGCCATGAACAATACAATTATAAAAATAGTAGTAATGAATGGCAGGCAAGCTTTAAGCTTCTCCTGAGCAGCCACATTGGCTGGGTGCCTGCATTATCATTTGACTCAGATATAACAGGATTCGTAATCTATGGCATGCTGCCTCTTCCAGAACTGCAGGTTGTTGGCTCCCTCCCTGTTTTACAATCCCTCACTGACATAGAACTTGCTGGAGTGCCATCTTCTCCCTGTTCATCACATCAAAGGCATTTATTGTCATCTAAGGCACAGAGTCTTCCTTCAGTAGCTTCCTAAACCTGAAGCTGCAAAGTTCGATGCTGTCCGGTTCCATGCAAATGTGAATGTATTGCAGCCCCACAAGCAGAAGAACCCAGGCATAATGTATCTCAATGCAGAATTATCACTGTGTGATATTAAATACATCTGCTGTAGACACTGCTTCTGTGTGCTGAAGGCCTGGGATATGTTGGGAGCCTCTTCTCTCTGAACAGCAGCTGCAGCCTCCTGTTCTGACAGCACTTACACACAATAGGTCTCCCATGTTGTCCTGATTCAGTTCAAATGTACCTGTTTTTCTCTCCTTTGCTCCTCCTCATCCCTTTGTCTGTAATAAGAGTTCATATGACTTGTATGAGGTATCTGCCTGAAGCTGTCTTGTGATTCCTGCAGTTTTTCTTTGGAAGTCCAACATTCAGTGAGCCAGATTCACCCTGGAGTAGCTCTATTGATTTCAGCTTGTTTGGCATGTGCACTCCATAAACAACCAACATTTGTAATACCTAAAGATAGAGAAATAAACAGTAAATTCAAACTTTCTGTGCTTTCAAATTTATTTCACTTAAGCAACTCTCAGTGAAATATGTTAGGTAATGAAGTGATAGGTTTTGTACAGGCACAGACCTTGACTTTCCTCCATGTCTGTAGCAGTTACCATTTTAAGCTTTAGGCTTTAGCCATTAGGCTTTATGTTGAGCTATCTGAGCAGTGTGGCTGAGCTGTGGTTTCTGCAGGAGCTGTACATTGACCTTGCTTTGGTATTCATGTTCTTAATCATGATGTGGTGGCAAGGTCAGCATAGGGAGCAGCCTGTTGCTGTTGGAGCACTTGTTTGAGCAATGCAGTGAGTTTCAGCTGGTAGAAAACAGGCTTGTCAAAATAGCCAGACCAAACTGATTAATCCAGCCTCGAAGAGATTTCATCAATTATGTGCTAAGCAGGCAATGCATAGTGGATTTACACTGGATGTGGACAGGCAGAAGTCCCCTTCTTTCAGTCCCCCATGAGTAGGACTTGCTGTGCAGCTTCCTAGGACTAACACCCAACCCACACTGAGAAAATGCTAGTGAGGGGTGAGGGAGCAGGCATCATACCACAGAATTTTTATGCAAACCCCTTAGGTCCTTCAGTTTTCATTTGTATGCATGATGTGACTTCTCCCCTTTGCTTCACAGTTTTGGTGCCTAAGAATAACACTCTTTCCTTGAGCAAAAGGGTATATTTTTAAGCAACAATCTCCTGGGAAGGCAGGAACAATTTCTGTGTCTCATTGCAACCAAACTACCCAGCCTTTGCATGGCAAGAAGGAGCTAACATACCTGGAAGGCTTGATTTCTCTCACATGATTTTCTTTTTCGCTTCCCAGTTAGTCATAATTTGCTAAATATCTACCACCATGAACCCCAGCCTATATTCTTTTCCATGTATTCTTTGAGCCATCAAAATACAGCAGTAATTTGATTGTGCTTTTCAGGCATTATAAGGGCTGTCTAGATGAAATGAACTCAGTAATAACTGATGCATATCTGCACAGAGTTTCTTATTCTGGAAAATACTTTTAATTGTTATGACCATATTTATACAAATAGACTTTCAAAATACACCTAAGCCTAAGCAATACTTGCCTTTTAAAAGAATGGAAAGAGAAAAAAAGTACAAAAAGTAGACAATATAAGAAATATTAATTACATATTAATTTGTATGAAGAGTGTTCATTTTAATTTTAGCTGCGTTTTGTGTTAGGGAATCAGAGGAGAATCACTCTGTTATGAAGAAAAGTCACGCAACTTTTGCCAGCTAGCAAGAGCTGGTAAATGAAGAAAGTGGGGTGATAGCTGGTGGTTCTGGGTATTGAAAAAAGATAAAATCACATGGAGTATTCATTCCACTTAGCAGATGAAATACTGTGATAGAAATGTTTAACAGTTATCCATAGAAAATATAAAGAGTTTATAAAGGAGAGCCTTTACCTGTCATCAGAACCATGGTTTTTAAAGGAAAGCTTCAGGCAATGTAAGAAATTGTTATGCCTGCACTTGGAAGACATAAAAGGTACATTTTGCAGAACATTTATACATTTTGTATATTATATATACAGGTGTATATAGAATAGTATGTACATACACATGGGGTGTATATATGTAATAGTATGTATATGCACATATAGGTGTTTATATAGTACGTATAAACATATATAGGCATGCACATGTGCACAATCTGTGCATACACATGTAGACATCTGATGTACACCTACGTATACAGGTAAGCAACTGTTTAGTAAGGCTTGTCCTGTAGGAGGGCCCTAGGTCAGCAAACTGTGGTGCAGGCCTGCTCCCATTCAAACCTGTAGCTGAACTCAGACGGTTTATGGAGCACGAGAGGGTGTTACCGGGTATTGGTCAGGCTTCATGTGCAGGCTACAGCTCTGTTCTTTGTTCGTGCCCCATACAGTTTGAAACAGTTGCTCGGGTGACTCTTGGGGCCGGCATGGTAACGCTGGTGTTGCACAACCACCATCACGCCTCTGCTGTTTACCACTCCCAACGTGCTGTCAACATCAACACCGCCAACACCACCGCCGCCGCCACCACCTGACCGAGCTCCCGCGATCCGGCGGTCTCGCTCTCAAACTGTTTTGTCCCGGGCCGGGACCCGTCTTGGCGGCGGCCGAATCCCGCCTCCTCCCTGCGGCCTCTTAGCGCCGCTGCGCGCGCGGGCCGACGCTAGGAACCACCCTGCTGCACGGCGGACGCCCCTCCCGCGGCCCCGCGTGAATCAGCTGATCGGTGGCGGGACCGAGCGCAGCCCCCGGTGAGGCGGCGGCGGCGGGAGGGAGCTGCGGGAGGTGCCGGGGCAGCGCGCGTCCTGCCGTGGGGGGGAGTGGAGCTTGGGTCACGTGGGGCCCCGACCTGTGCGGGGGGTGTGTGTATGTGTATGTGTAGGGGCTGTCGTTTTCCCGCCGCCCCCCAGAGCGCCTCCGCGCTGCCGCTAGCCGCGCGCGCCCCCTCAGCGGGTCCCTGCGCCTGCCCGTGGCGCCGCGCCTCAGCCCTGTTCCCGAGGAGCCGCTCCGGCGGGGCCGGTCTGCTCTGGCTGCAGGGCAACAGGTGGGGGAAGTTCGGAGGGGTACGAGGAGCAGCGAGGGGAAGGGCTCCTCTCCTGAAGGGACACGGGGAGCGCAGCGGTGTCGGGGGAACCCGCCTGGCCGGAGCGCCGAGGGCCGGCCTGGCGCTTCCTGCGGCTGCTGCACCTGAGCTGCAGGTAGGAGGTGGTGTGCTGCTGTGCTGAGGAGGGAACAGGGCCTGCTCAACATGGGACTGGGCATGAGTAACTGAGGAAGAGATTCTAGAGCTCTGACTGAAGGTGCTGGCTGGCTAGCTCTTAGAGGCTCATGGAGCAGGGACGTTGACGTTTATGTAGATTCCTAAAGGACTCCTCTGTCTTAATGGAGTTTTAAAGGCATACTTTAAACAGTATGCCCTTTATTGCATCACACTTTTGTTTCAGAGCCCTTTCTTTTTGCATAATTTGGTTGCTCAAGAGTAAATGCTGTTTCAACTTTAAGAATCTATAGAAAGATGGTACTGCCGTGGGTGCAGTATGGTGTACAGATGACATAGCACGCTGTCACTCTCACAGACCTCTTCTTTCAGCACAAAAAATACTGTGGTGAGATGCTGAGGAGCAACTAGAGTAGCCATAGGGAATTGGTAGTTCATCACTGCTGTTGTAGTGCAGCAACTTACGTGAGTTTGCTGTAGTTACCTTCCTTAAGCTTCTGTGGCATTAACTGTTCAGAGAAGGGGAAGCACCTGAACCTGGGCTGAGTTAAGGTGGTGTCATTTCAAAAGGTAGAGGAGAAAGGGATATTCAGAATTGTTTTAGTCTCTTACGCGTTTGGTAAACTTTAAATTATTAATTCTGTGCTATAGCAGTTTTCAGCTGTGTTCTTTTAGCTGATACTTGACCCTTTGTTGTATTCCTTCACACACACACACACTCCCTCCCCCCCTTTACTTTTCTATCTTTGCTACCATCCCTCATTCACTGGAACCAGCATTAAAAGCTTTGAGCACACATCTGAAGGGATTGCAGCTGTCATTTAGTAGCAAGTTGTTTTGTTCTGAGCAGATCTTAATCGCATAACGTTAAGTATAGTGGTTGTTCAGTGATAAATGATACATATGTAGATAAGGCTGATGCTGACAGCTGTGGTTGAATTACAAAGCTTGGGGGTAACCTCCTTCAGAGCCTGAGTAGATAACCTTGTATAACAAACTTGCAGTCTTTGTGGTGTAAGTTATCACTATAACAAATGTTTGTAAACATGTCCAAAAGCTGTAGAAGTACTGTAGTATTTGTTAACTATAGCAGGCAAATAAGTATGTAAGGCTGATGGGAGTTCTAGTATTTCTGAAGGTCAGGGGCATACCTGATGTTCCTGTTCAACACTGAATGCAAGATGACTTATATGCAGGATGCCTATTAAAGAATGGTCACTGACAGGGAAGGATGCAGTGCCGTGGTAATGAAAGCCATGTTTACTCCACCTCATTCCCTGCCATAGCAGTTATTCTGGTGTGGTAGCATTTGGTTTCAGGAGAGTTTGAATTTGCATTCTGCTCTGTAAGTGGGAATGACAACCTGTGTCACGCTATGGCCATCTGTCTGTAGCACAAATCCATTTAATAATTCGGCATTATTTGGCAGCAAAAATTTAGAGAGTGAATGTATAGGCACAGCAGTGCAGGTGCTGGTGTCATACCCATCTTCCATACCATGGCAATGATTTATTGTGCCTGGCCATTCACTTCTGTGACTATTAAGCCTCATAACAGTTCGGGTAGTCTTAGTAGAAAAGAAATAATGTGTGTGTAATGCTACAACATACTAGTAGACAGATATGAACCTGTAAGGAAAATTGTATATTCCTACTGGGAGTAAGAAACTTTAGAATTACTTAGTTTGAGGCTGTGACCAAATGCTCTGTATTTTGTATTAGCTGTGAAATGGGAATAATGTTGCAGTCTCCTAGGAGTGAATGAAAACTTGCACTGATCTTGAAAATTGTGTATAAATGTCTTCAGGGTGTCTCATTTATGGAAAGAAAATAACATTAGGGACAAACATTTTCAGTTGGGCCTTGAAGGGAGATTGTGCAAAACAGCTAATCAAATGCCTGGCTTTAAATTTGAATAATAACTTTCATAGATTAGTTAAGGTTGGAAAGGACCCTAAGATCATCAAGTTCCAATCCCTCTGCCATGGGCAGGGACACTTCACACTAAACCATGCCACCCAAGGCTCTGTCCAACCTGTCCTTGAACACTGCCAGGGATGGAGCATTCACAACTTCCTTGGGCAACCCATTCCAGTGCCTCACCATCCTCACAGTAAAGAACTTCTTCCTTGTATCCAATCTAAACTTCCCCTGTTGAAGTTTGAACCTGTCATCCCTTGTCCTGTTTCTACAGTCCCTAATGAAGAGTCCCTCCCCAGCATCCCTATAGGCCCCCTTCAGATACTGGAAGGCTGCTATGAGGTCTCCACATTCCTATTTCTCTGTGGACAGCTTCATCCACAGAGTCCTCTTGATCAGGCAGTCTGTAACAGATCCTCACAGTAGTGTCCCCCATCACTGTTCTCCCTTTAACCCTGATCCCCAAACTAACTCTGTATTGACCAGTCCCCAGACAGTTCCATACTCTCCAGCCTACCCCTGAGATAAGTAGTGACTCCCCCTCCCTGTCTGCCAGGACTGCCTTTTCTAAAGAGCCTGTAACCTTCCATTCCAACACTCCAGTCATAGGAGCCATCCCACCATGTTTCTGTGATGCCTACTATATTGTACCCTTATAGACGTGCACGCATCTCTAATTCCTTCTTGTTTGTTCCCCATGCTATGGGGGCTTGTATAGAGACACCTGAGCCAAGCTCCAAATGAAGCCAGCTCATTGGCTGGAGCAGCTGGAATATCTCTATGTTGCTCTGAGCATTTGTTATAGGTGCTGGCAACTGACTGGGAGTGTTGGGATGGAATGATGTCCCCCTCCCCCTTTAACTAATGAGTATTTAACTTTGTTATAATCAGAAGCTTTCATGAGGATTACAGTAAGTTTTTGTGCAGTTGAACCCTCCCCGAATTATAGAAGCCAGGAATTTTAAGCTGCAGTTTCCTGGTTTTGGACAAGTAGATACGATACAAATGATACAGTGGTTGGTACTTTATCAAAGCTCCCATCTCTGCCTGATTCACCAATCCATTGGCTGTTTTTATGTGAAGCTAATGTCCTTCACAGAGAAGTGCCAGCATTTCAAGAGAATGAATTGTAGGTTTAGGTGGGTTTGAGTAGGCTAAAAAAGTTCCCCAAATGTGCTTTACTCTGAGCAAGACCACATCAGAAAGTTTGAAGTTCCAAAGCGCACTTCCATTTTCCTTTGATGTTTCGTCAGCACCTCCGTTACTGAAGTATTGCATGACAGTTTGGTTGCATTTGTGAGGCTTGCTCTGTTAATATTTTTAAAGTTAACTCTTACAGCTGTGGGAGTTGAGGAAGGAGGGACAGAAATGTCTTGAAAGCAAGATCTTTCTGGTGACAAGTGTGGCTTTCTTTCCTAGAAACTATGCTCTGAATTATTTCCAGAACAAGGTGCATATGGCTTATCACAATACTACTTTAACGTACTAATTTGATTTCATGGGGTTGTGTCTCTGTCTTTTTGTGATATGTTCTTTGCCAGCCCTGAAGCCCAAATCCAGTATTTTTAGTGCTCTGTTTGGAAAACTGGAAACACCTGGCATGATGTGTTGCTTATAAGGGTCTGCTTGGTACTTCCTTATTCAGAGCAGTCTAGTGAAAGTGTTGGGATTTCTGCTACTTCAGTTCTTTATCAACTTGAAGAATACTATTTCTAAGCAAACTGAAACTTCTGCATGCACATTGCAGGTTTGCATGTGTTGTGCCTTGTCATGAAGACTGGCCAGGTTTTCTTTCTATTTTCTGTATGTAAGAGCTTCAGGCTACTCATTCTGGATGTTTTTGTGGAGATGTATTGCCTTAAAAGACCGTTACGTTGAATAATTCATTTTCTGCTTTTGTTACAGTGGTTATTAGCACCTATAATGAAGCAAAAGGTCTAAAGAATTTATTTTATTTGAATTATTACATGTGTTAATGTAATTAAAAGTTTTAATACTTCATCTAGTAAGGCACTAGATCAAGGAAAATTGCAGTTCTTTCAATATTAAAAAGCCAAACAGAATATAAGAGACAAAGATTAACTGTAGCTTTGTTTTGTTACACAAAAGGTAATAAGAAGCTTCCGTGGTTTGTCTTGTCTTCACAGATACTCTGCAACCTGCTTGCAGGAAGACATGTTTTGAACTCTTAATGAGCTTTCTGCAAAGGCTTTAATAGAACTGTGGCTTCTACCAGTTATATGTGCTTTGGTTGGGAATACGGTTATGAATTCAACTCAACCATTTTCTGCTCATACAAATCAGTTTACCTTATAAATTGAGCTTAAGCACAGAATTTTATCTTAGTCTGAAAGTAGCTCAATTTGATGTTTCTTGAATGGTGTTCCGAGGCTTACAGAGAGATTAATATTAATTTCTGCCTTTGAACTAGGTTTTGTTCAGTCTGTTCTTACAATAGACCTATTGTGAGATGAGTAGGTAGGACAAGTCTGGCTGTTTAGCTTTTGTCTGCCAACTCAGTGTGAGTGAACTAAATATTTCAACCATCCTAGTGTTGTAGAAGTGCTTATTTAACACAGGATCTAAAGCTTTGCTTCTTGGGGTTTTTTTGTGGTTGGGCTTTTTTCAGTGGTGGTATGGGTTTTGTGGTTTTTTAGGCTTAATGTGATTTGCAATTACATGGCTGGTTTATTGTGTTTTGCAGTTCATAGGAGTTACATTGTTCCCTTTGAAAGAGCAATGATTTGGTGGTGATGGAGTGCTGCCACTGACAGATGGACTCACAGGAAAGAAGGTGAGAACAAATAGCCAGGTGAAGCAACAGAGACTGCCTGAAATATGCCAATTTACAATCATTCTGTAAAATTAAGTGATGTCAGCTTACTCTTTATAGAGCTTACACTGAAGGCAAGAGGAGGAGTAACTTCGCTCTGGTTTCAGTTATGTCTGAAACACTCAACTTATTACAACAGCAGTTTAAGTTGGTTGTTGTAACTTGTGGAGTAATAGCCATAGGCTAAAATCTTGAAAGCAACATTCTCTGATGCACAGTAAATCTTATCTAACCTGTGAATTTTTATTCTGGATCAATAGCCCTGCAGTAGACTATACTTTTGCTCCTTGTTTCTTCCACCAAAGATATGTGACAGAGGTCAGATATTTTTGGGATGGAAAATTAGTGACTTGTAATAGATCCTGGTATGGCAATGTCCAAATTTGTCTAGCACTGTTCTCTGAAGATCTTTTACATAGATAAAAGGCCAAATATGAGGTTTTGTACTGAATTTAATGCACAGTATGTTGATGAAAAAGCTTTGGTATAGTGTTGTGTTCTTTGGTGTGTGCTTTGCCCACCCAAATAAAATCCACATTTAGATTTTAGGTAAATGGCCTAATTATGATGTTGGATTTTTCTAACTATTTTCTGGCCTATATATTACTCAATTGGTTCCTTTTTAATTTACTTCTATTCTGAGCACAAGTCCAAGGTATTTAAAACACAAGGTGGACTCTGCATTTTAATAGCATGTATGATGTTTGGGTTAAATGACTCATCTGATTTTAGAGGAGTTCTTGACTGTCACCTTTCTGTCTCTTTTATTTCTCTTTTCCCCGGGGAAGGGCCCAGGAGCTAAGCAAGGTCATTCCCCTCTCATAGTTATTCTCATCTTGAAAGTTTCAGAGGCAGATTATGAAAGATTGTTCATCCCATGCACCACAGGTAGCAACAGTTTTAGTTTCAGAAGATCGGTTGCCTGCATGAGGAGGTGTGGTAATGAAGGCACGAACTCCAATTGTGGTGCAACCAAAATCATTTACTGAGCAAGCTTGCAGGCTTTTCTTAGACCCTTGCCTAGTGGTTAGTAATTGTTAGTATGGGGTAGTTTCTTTTTGGTACTTTTCGCAACATCATATGCTTTTCCCAGCCAATCACATCATTGTTCATGAGACTTTGCTTGAAGAACTTATTTGTTCTCAGAAGTATAAGCACATTTTTCTGTTACCAATTTCTGCTGCATTATTACTTTCTATTTTCCTTGAACACACATTCTTTTGTCCCCTCAGTCCACATTGGATACTTTCATTAGTTCCTGGGAAAGGCCCCGGGTACAACATTACATCTTTGTCTTCAGTAGCTTGCTTCAGTATCTAGTGTTCTGGGAAATTATCTCCGTGTTTTAACTTCAATTCCTCTTGACTCCCATGGTTTGCAGCTGAGTGAGGATCAGGATGTTCGTGCTGTCATTCAGGTCTGCTGGCGCAGCTTCTTGTGCAGCATTCCCCACGAGTAGGGCCTTATGGCTTTTGAATGTGCTACTTGCATAAGTTGTCCACAGTACAGCCTATCCAGACTAGCTTTTCCTGAGTTTGCTTCTGTTTTGGAATGTGTTTATTTGTGTCCTTTCTTCTAGATGAAGATTGCCGTTCTGTCAAAGCTTTTCTCACTGCTTTATGTAGTTATCTTCACAAGTTCATGCAAAGCTGCAAGAACTGGTTTATGTGGGGAGTAAATGACTTGACTGTTGGTAAATAAGGATCTAAACCTACTTTTTCCTGCAGGGTGAATAAGTCTGTTCTATATAAAGCTTAAAGAAATTCGAAGAAAACTCTTAATTTAACTTGACATGCTGTCAGTGTATGCTGATGTTTAAACTGACTTCTTGTGTTTGTTTAAATCCAGTGATTCCACAAGTTGTTAAAACCATGTGGTTGTTTTCAAAGTTTTGAGGAATTTCTTTGTGCTGAATGGGAGAAGTTGCTGATTGAGCATTCAGACCAGCGTGTGTTGAAGTGTTAAACCAGCTTTGGATAGTTCCATACATTTTCAGGGTCTTTTTTTTTCCTGTGTTGAATTAAGTTGAATGACTGGCTTATTTTAATCAAAGAAACTTACTAAGAAGTAAAAGAGGAAAAAACCCAATGGAAACATAAATAAAACCTAATAAACCACAAATGTTCATTCTGCTTTCTAACACAGGAAGAGTTAACATTATAAATCTCATTGTTCAGATAGAAACAGAGTAGCTTGCATGTGGGTGGAACTGATAGAACAGTCTCTTTTGGCATACAGTGTCAGAACTGTGTATTAATTTGTTCTTGTTGGTATGAGCAACAAATAGAATATATAATATAAAGCTGTGAATAATATGCGTCAGTAGTGAATAAGCATATCTTTAAGTTTACTACCGACAAGATCAGCTGTTTTACAGGTAGTAAAGTACAGATCAAAAAGAAACCTAATGATTTAAATAACATTTAAATTAAGATTACTGAACTGTAAGTGAAATATGTTGGCTTTCTGAAATTAAAACTAATGCCTGAACTGTTAAGCCTTTCTTATACATGTGAAAATCAAACCATGCGTTACTGAATGATGGAAAACTTCAACTGGATTCTGTATTTCTCCCAATCTTTTTGTAGCTCAGAAGAGGCAGAAGGAGCCAAAGAGAGAGGCCTGGTCTATGTTTGGAAGGCTGGTTCCTGCTCTGTAACTCCAGAAAGGCTTCTGGGCCTCAGTGGAAAGACTGTATTACAGGCAGCCCTTGGGACACATCATGGGTTACTTCTAACAGAAGGTAACAATCATCGTAATTGTAAAGATTTGGGGCAATAACAAGCTTTAGTTATTGTCAAGTTTTCCTATTTTAGACTTTGGTTTTCATTCTATCTGTGTCTCACGTGCAACTTTTAAAAGGCTAGACTTTTGCCTTTGCCAGTATTTCCTCCTGAGTTACAAGCTATTTAAAACTGTGTGGAGTAGATGTTATATGCCCAGTGTCTTCTTTTGTGCTCTCTTTTTGAACAGTGTCTCTGGATTTCCTGTTTAAAGATAGTAATGTAATCTGGATAGTGTTAATTCAAAACGGTGCTGCTCATGATACCTTTCATTCAAAAAAGAGAGTACAGAAAGAGGTTCTCTTGATGTGTAAGAGCTCTTGTTTTCTGTGTGTTTCTGGAAAACCTAGTAGCTAGTAGATGAATAGTGTGAGTCTTGGTCTGAGCAGCTTGGCACTCTGAATCTAAGTATTACTTAAAAGCCTGTCCCTTTGAGTGTTTGCATCGCTCAGTCCTTGAGCACAGAATTGTGAAGTCAAAGTTGGAAGTTTCTTTGATTTTTCACGGATGTTTTTGAGGGACAGAATCCAGGTTATTGGGCAGTCTGCCTTAAGCACCTCTTCTCTACTGGAGTTAGGGAACTCCCAGAGGCTTTTGTAAAACATGGGATTTTTGCGATTAAAGGTCTTTCTGTGTGTGTTCTTGCCCCATGTGTGTGGATATGATTTACAGTCTTTTCTATCACTGTGGAAACAACTGTTCATTCCAAAAATACATTTCTTAGCAAAGTAACTTGAACTGGCATTGCTCCAATCTTTTCACATAATGCTAATGGTATTTTGGAGAGGCTGCAGTATAACATCAAACCAGTGGCAAGATACATTTATACACACCCCACCACCACTTTCACCTGACAGGACAATGCTATTTTACTGTAGGGTTGCAAACAATACAGTTTGGTAATGCTAGATCACTGCATGGAGAGATGAGCTCTGTATTTTGTCATGCTCTTCAGGCATGGTTGTATGTTCTTAAAATAGAAACAGTACATACACTTGGGTACAGTAGAATTTTTAGGAGAAAAGCATTACTTTGTCCAACAGTGCATGGGTGCACAGAGAAATGTATTATCTATGAGGTATAGAACATAACAGTGTCAATAGCAGAGAGCAGCCAGCAGTCTTCATAGATCAATAGCAATAGTTTCACTGAGTCTAGAGTAAGCTAAAAGTTGGTATCTGTCTAAATTTCCCTTCAAATCTTAGTTTTGTTTTCATTTCGTTAGACTCATGCTAGGTTGTTCTTGGTTTTGTTTTTCACAGGTGGAGAGGTCTACAGCTTTGGAAAACTGCCCTGGAGATCAGGACTGGAGGAGTCATGTGCTAATAGCCCTATCTTAGAAAATACTTTGCTTGGGCACCATATTATTACAGTGGCAGCTGGCAGCTTCCACAATGGAGCTGTAACAGAAAGTGGTGTGGTATACATGTGGGGGAATAATTCTTCTGGCCAGTGTGCAGTTGCTAATCAGCCATGTGTGCCAGAGCCACAACCCATCAGTATTTCTGATTCTGAAACCAGTCCTCTGTTATCAGTAAGGATTTTGCAGCTAGCATGTGGAGAGGAACATACGCTGGCACTATCACTAAGCAGAGAGATATGGGCTTGGGGGAGTGGCTGCCAGCTCGGCCTCATAACAACAACTTTCCCAGTGACAAAGCCACAGAAGGTAGAGCACCTGGCAGGGCGTGTTGTGCTCCAGATTGCCTGTGGAGCCTACCACAGTCTGGCTCTGGTACAATGTCTTCCTGTGCAGGAAATGAAGCCTATTCCAGAGAGGTGCAATCATTGCAGCCAACTCCTCATTACGATGACGGACAAGGAAGATCATGTAATCATTTCAGATAGTCACTGTTGCCCACTGGGCGTAGCACTGTCTGATAACCGACCAGAAAGCCATGCATTCTGTCCCTCACTGGAGACCCTGGAAGGAAAAAGCGTATTGAGTAGCCAAAGTGAAGACTGTCAGAAGCCACTTGTGGAAGAACAAACAGTTGTTGCTTTAGAAGCTGATGGAGCAAGTGTGTTTTCCAGTAACAGTGGACAGGAAGACAGTGTAATTTCTAGTCCTGGAAATATTCAATTCCCAGAGAAAAAAGGAGTGAAAGAGTACTTAATCAGTTTATCAGATCGCTCATTAAGTGAGAGCCTGGAGAAAAACGTCTGCCCAGAACCTGAGCAGGTTGGTACCTAGTAACTGGCTCTAACTTTGCTACAATTCTTCTTGTATAAGTGACAATGTTACTCTTCACAAATGAAACATCCTGTTAGCTTAGTACAGCTGTGGTGTTCTACAGTTTCAGGGCTTTTCTTATCAGTGATGGTTCTCAACTTTTAAGCAGAAGATTTTTTTTTTTTCATCCTCCATCCATGTTCATTTGTAAGACTTTAACGTGGGTAGCTTTGACTGTGCTATAGTCTCTCTTCTTCCTCTGGTTCACAGTACCAGAGCCATGTAAACCAATTTCCCATTCTCTAGCTGGTTTACAGTGTGTAGGTTTCCCAGTTGTGTGTGGGAAACCAGCAGTAAGGTGGTAGTTGTCTAACTTACCTTTAAGGTAAAACCTTATTTTATAAACATGGAATGAATCCCTCACAAATCTAATTGTTCAATCAGTTAAAAGCTGTAGATTGCAAGAGAAGATAGTGAAGGTAATGTTAGTGTTGACCAAAAGGCTTCTGATGCTAATCATGTAGGGGTGGCATAAACTCATAAACAGGGATGGGAAATACAGAAGTACTACTCTGTTATGGAAGATGGTCAGTGATGCTATTTGGATGCAATAGCAGAACAGTAAACTAATAATTTCTTAATAAGCATCAGAAAATGCTTAGGTTCGTTCCTGGTTCTTGAACCTTCATCACAAGGTCTCTGCCAAAATACTCCATTTCCTGCTCTTTTGAAAACAAAGTTTATTAGGAATGGGAGGAAGAAGATAAAACTCCAAAGCTGTTGGACAGAAAACAGTCCCAAATCTTGCAGTGCAGTCTGGCAGTCCCGATACAAATACTGCCCTGCTGGGTGGCATATGTGGCCCAGGATGCAAAATTCATAGCAGAGTTCTGAAAGTGGCTTTTGTCATACAGAGTATGGTGTAGACATCAATGTCTTCATTTTTCTTAGTAATCACAGTAAGAAGGTTTTCACAATGGTGCTGAGAGATAAGTTTTACAGTGCCTAATACATAGTTGATTTTTGTTATCAACTCTAATTGGAATAACAGTAATAGTATTAAAACCAAAACAGACTGTCCAGTAATTTGGTGATTCAGCAAGCTATGCATTCCTATTCTGAGGCAAATTTATTTCAGAGAAATAAACATTGTGTGAGCACAGTTGTCCTTCTTTTTGCTAATAAAATGAATTCTAGCAGTTGTGGGCCCCTCAGACTCCTAGGGGAGCTCCTGCCATTAGGAAATAGCTGAAGTGCACAGTCCCATGCTCCCTTCTCAATTCCTTGTCCCTGGAATACTTCCAGAGTACTGTTTCCCTTGTACAGTTCCAGGAGTAAGCTTGGAATTGATTCAATGAATCTTGACAGAGTTGAGCATACGTGTGAAGAGCAGAGCTGAGGACTAATGTAGCGTTTCAGCATTAGTAAAAATCCTCTGTTTCTCTTTGCTTTCCTACACGTATAGAGTTTGCTCTTCTATATTGCTAGCATGCCTTTTATAAATAGGAATTAAATGCTAGTAAACAGGACCAAGCCCAATTCTCTAGTCTAACCTTTCACAAAAAAAAAGGTCAAAGATTGTCTTCCCTTTGTAGAATAAAATGAGATATAATATTAGTAATATTACTTCACACCATGTATTAAGTGGGAAAATGGTTCTTTGCTGCCTTTGTTTTAACATTCAGACTATTTGGCACGGTTTTGTTCATTATTTCTGTATTTGGTGGATGAATTGATTGCTATTATAGGTAACCACATAACTTATAATTGCCTTCAGTTAGTTTGTCCCTAATGTGACTTGATGATTTTATTGATGAAGCTTTATATGGATACCACAGTAGTGTAAGGGGACACATAGGCCCCACAAGGTCTTAGATAGACCTTGAAAAATGAATCCATGAATCACTGTTTTCCCTTTAACATAATTGAAGAGAGAACTTACCTCTCTGTAAATACAGCATGCTCACTGATGTACTTTAATTGGTGGTGGTGAAGTTGGTAGTAAGCCTAAAATGAAATCCCTCTTTATCTTTTCATATTTGTTTGGAAAGATTTTTTGTGTGTGTTTAAAGAAACCAAACAGACAGACCCACAGTCTCTTACAGATGAGTTTGTAGTAGGCAAGTGCAGCAGACAAAGCCCGGTCCGTGTAGAAATGGTGCTTGATCCTACCTTAAAAAAATATGATTCTGAGGAATAGATGTATGCTTAAGTATAAAAAACTTTGTTGTTACAATGTCTGTTCAGTATCGCCTGTAGTTGGAGTAGTGAATATGTGTATCATCCTCCTGCTGTTACGTGCTGCCTGGTGTGATAGTCTTTAATTTTTATTTTGGTTTTAGCCTTCACAAGAAGAACAACTCAGTGCTTGTATCCCTGGCCCTCCAGGTACCAGCACATCTGCCTTGAACAGCTTGGTGGCCTCTTGTGCATCAGCAGTTGGGGTGAGAGTAGCTGCTACGTATGAAGCAGGAGCACTGTCTCTGAAGAAAGTAATGAACTTCTATGGCACAGCTTCAGGTGAATCAGGATCTCAGTCTGGAGGAGGTTCCCCAGGGCCTGAAGCTCTGAAAGACAGTCGAGAAGAGCAAGTCAGACAGGAATCCATGCAGGGGAAGAAGAGTTCCAGTTTAGTAGACATTAGAGAGGAGGAATCTGAAGGAGGAAGTCGAAGGCTTTCCCTGCCTGGCTTGTTGTCACAAGGTAAGAAAGCAAGCTGGGGAGAGACAGCTGGAAAAGTTATAATAATGTGGAGGCTTAACTGAAAATGAAACCTTGATTGAACACAAATCTAATATTAATCTAGCAAAAGTGTCTGAATTATAAAATATACCTTAGGACTTGGAAGCAGCAGAGGGAGTGAAAACTAGCAGATACTGCATGCTAAGAAAACCAAAAGCATAGCAGGTTTATGAATGTTCTTAGTAAAGTAAGGTAAAGGAGGCACATTGTGGTAGTCTGGGCATCTTATTGCAAAATGGCAGCAAACTGTCTTTCATATAGGTTGGATAGCAGATAAAAACCTGTGTGGCCTGTAATCCCTAATACACTGAGCTGGTTTTGAGCCAGGGACCTAGAAGTATTCCAGTTCCCACTCCCAAACTTCAAAGCTAATGACCTTCTCATCTCATAGATTCTAGTGTTAATTGCTCTGAACGGGTTTAGTTCTGTATTGATCTTGGATCTGAGGGGAGATTTTAGGAATTATTCAGAACTGCAAGGATATATTTTCTTTCAAAACATACTTTTTCGATGTACAATTTGTTTTGGTTCATTTGCTTCAGTAAAACTGCATAGTTCTCATGTGCCTGTTACCCTTTAATAGCTGGTAGAAATTAGTTGGGATCTGTCTACTTTTAACATGTAAGTTACCTCTATTTATCTGTAACCTGTCTTCTTGCATGGCAGCCTTTGCTCTCAATCTTAAGACCTCCTTAAGAAGTCTCGGTCAGTTCTCAAATAGTGCTATTATTGTGTAACAAGCAGTCTGAATGACACCTTTACCTAAAATGATGAGCAATCTTTCTATCTCTTGGCCTGTTTTCAGTTTCTCCTAGGCTCTTACGGAAGGTAGGGAGGGCAAAAATGAGGACCGTAGCTCTGACTCCAACCTACAGTGGTGAGGCTGATGCTCTTTTACCCTCTCTAAGAACGGAGGTGTGGAGCTGGGGAAAGGGGAAGGAAGGACAGCTCGGGCATGGCGATGTTCTGCCAAGGTGAGATTTCTTTGGTTAATGTTTGTGTTTTTTTCCTTTAATTCAGTAGGTCACTAGAAAATTTTGGCTATTGAACTTTCTCAAGTTCTCAGATTTGGTCAACTGCCTTGCATTGTGTCCTTGTTCTTTTAAATCTTGTGACCTAAGTTCCTCTAAGTAACACATTTTGTTACTCTCTTGTTACTGGTTGTCAGTCAGTTATGACCTTTCCCCTGTAATCTCTAGGAGTTTGGTGATACTTTGTCCAAATTAAGATGAGGTTTATCATCAACTTGTGCTCTTCATGGCCTTCTTGACCAAGCTAGTTTATTGCCAAAAGACTCCATGTGTATTTGTTTTCTCCAGTTTGTTTTGGGAAAAAATAAAACTTGGAATTTATTTCTCTGTTAAGAATGCACTTGATGATTTTTTCTTTTCTTCTCCCTCCCACAATCCCCCATGGATTCGGGTTCTGGGGATTGACAGGCTTCAGCCACTGTGTGTGAAAAGCCTAGATGGTAAAGAAGTGATTCACCTCTCTGCTGGTGGCCATCATTCCTTAGCACTCACTGCCAAATCTCAGGTACAAGTGCCTGTTACCATTTATTCCTTATCTGTGATATAATTGTCACAGTTTTTGGGATTTTGCTTTTAAACTCTTGTTCCCATTTGTGGGAGGCAACTTGAAAACAGTGTGGAATTTTAATTCTATTAATGCCAGCGTTCTGCATGTACCATCAACATTATGTTTAAAGATTAACATGACTTGATTTGGCACATTGCATTTCTGAATGTGAGAAGACAGTTTGAAAATATAGGAAGACAGTGGAGATTAGGAAAGTGTTTGTTGGTAGGTGAATCTTACACCCTTGACTTGTATGTACGCTTGATGTGTTATACTACAATTCAGTATGTGTCCATATATACAGACTTGCATTCTGATGTTTAGCTGTGTTTCTTACAGGTGTATTCATGGGGCAGTAATACCTCTGGCCAGCTTGGTCACTTGAACTCCCCAACAACAGTCCCTCGTCTAGCAAAGGTACGTCCTGCTTTCTGCATTTTTCTTTCAGTTGAGGGTCTGTTAGACAGGTTGAGTGCCAAGCGATTTCTAGAAGATGACCTTGTTTATGGATCCATGTGCTTATACTGTGAAAAAGATCCTAGATGAGCTTGTGAAAAACCTACCCAAGAAATGTTTTACCTAGACTTCCACTGATTTTTGACCACCTTGAAGTTCTAAAAGTGAGAAATGTGGTTGGTTGTATCTTATCAAATGTCACTTCTACATTGTGTTTGGTTTCTCTAATACCAGTGTTGTAGTGCTGAAACTTTTAAATACTTTGGAAGACTGGTTTTATTCTAAACAATTGCTTATAGCATTTTTAGCTTTGCTAGGCCATGCCTATGTTTTTTTTGCCCGTTTCTGTATTTCCAGGCCTGTTTTGGTAGTAGGTTTGCTGTTTGTTTTGAATGTTTCCCTGCTTTGGCCTTATGTAAATTAAGGTACAGTGTAATAACTGTCTCCCAAATTTATTGATGTCTCACGTACTTGTAGAGGGCAGAATAGTGTCCCAACTTTAATCAAACTCACCTGATGCCCATTTGAAAATAAAACTGAGTTATAATTTAAAGGCAATTCAGCCATTAGCAAGAAGAGTGGAAAGAAAGACAATTTTCAGTATACATACAGGAAGTGTATTTGTGATGAGATTCTGAAGTTGAAGAATTACCAGCTATTGCAGTACCTTTTCTTGGCAGGTGTGTTATGTGCATGTGTGGCTAGAAGAGCTAAATACTCTTCCCTCCTTTCAGCTTTGGGTGGTTATTTCTAATGGCGTTTCCTTCCTTATGAATTTCAGGTGTGTGGCAATGGTGTTTGGACTACAGCAGCAGGACTAGATTATTCCCTCTTCCTAGCAGATGAAGATGATTTCCAACCTGGATTATATTACTGTGGTCAGGAGACAACAACAGAAAATAGCTTGTATGAAAACAGCTATACTAAGAGTCCAGCTTTACTATCCTGTAGTAAGGTGAGTAGTATTTCCTGTAAGTTTAGTGCAAATCACACTGATGCTTTTTGGAAATGGCAGAGAGCTGGTTGTGCAATTAACTTTAATGGTGTCAAATAACTGGTTCCTAGCAGTCAAATTAGGAGCGCAGCATGTTGAGGGCAGAGAGGAAGCTTTATCAGTAGTGTTTTCTTCCCTGCCTGTTTCTTCGTCTTCCCTTCTGTTTGGGGGGCAGGGAAGCGTTTCCAGTGTGTCTGTTCAATTTCCTTCCATGTGTGCATGCTGCAAAAGTGCACCCTTATGTTGTGCTGTTTTTGCCACAGTCCTCAAGTGTTTATTCTTCAGTACTATTGCTCTTCATTTTCCTGTTGTTCATCAAGTGACTGAGGGTACCGTCTGCTCTGTTCCATTCTGCTTGCTGCACATCTTGTTTGTGAGTGAGCAGAAGGTCTCCCTGAGTTTGATACCATCTCTTTCCCTCCCCCTCACTTTCTCATGGAGGTAGAGGGGGAACGGAGCAAAGGCACCAAAATGTGCATTTGCATGTTTATGGGAGAGAGGAGGTGCCCCTATGCGATTTTCTTCATCAGGCTGAATCTTGTATCCTGCTTTGAAGTTGTCATGATAGGGAAGCGTGTACTCTGGCTGCACATCCACTTTCAAGTTGTTTATATGATTTCAGATCAACCTGAGTTTAAGGTTAACAGGATTTCAGGAGGGTATAAGCAGCTCTGTCTCAGCTTCTGGGTCTCTCTCATTGCTACTTCCCTACGTTGAGCAGAATAGCAGTTGGAGGGGGATTTTGAAGAGGGGGTGGCGGTTTAGACCCTGGGTTCATGTGTATGCATGTGCTTGGTGTTTCAAAGGAATCCTGTATCTAACAACAAAGAAATTAAAAGTAGAGCCCAAACACTGAATTACTGTATGGTATTGCATGTGAACCAGAATTACTGAGGAGCCACAGTGCATCAGTGGCACTTGTGCTGACTGTAGAGAAGAATTTTCATCGCAAATAACGTGGAAAGCAAATACCTAGTAATACCTGTACAAATACTGCTTCTGGTGTTGGTCAAGTTATTAGTATTAGTCCAGTTTATTGTTACTTTTATCATGTCTTTCCAGGTCCAGAAGGGACTTATAGGTCAGGTTGCAGTCATAATATTAAAGTCTTGTTATTCTCACTTTGTAATTAATAGGAGAAATAGCTGCTGTAGTAATAATATTTAATATCATTTTTGGTATAAGCATGATGTATATGGCAGTTCTTACAGTGACTGGATTTAAGGTCACTCTCTCTTAAACATGGAGCGCTTGTATGAGTCACCTTAAAAGATGGTCTATTTATTGTCCTTTAGGATCTGTCAGTACCAGGAAATAAACAGCATTGATTGTCTCATAAATATTTCTTCTACTTTTGTCATCCTTGTATTAAGCCAGTATTGAATGAATTGTTTGTCACTGTAGGTAATTAATACTTATTATCGCTTAGTGCGCCTAAAGATGTGCTTTATTCTGCATCACCCTGCTTTTAAATTGGAGTGTACACAAAGAGTATTTCAGCTGGTGTTTTTTTCTTTTCTGTTTTTCATCTTTCAGATAGGGTACATAAGCAATGTGATAGCTGGTGGTGACAACTGTCTGGTCTTAGTAGACAAAAACGTAATGGGATATATTGCCAGTTTGCATGAGTTGGCTTCTACTGAGAGAAGGTTTTATTTCAAACTGAGTGAGATCAAATCTCAGGTTCTTAGACCTCTTTTAGGTTTAGGTAAGAACTTCT
This sequence comes from Agapornis roseicollis, assembly GCA_002631895.1. Lineage (NCBI taxonomy): Eukaryota > Metazoa > Chordata > Aves > Psittaciformes > Psittacidae > Agapornis > Agapornis roseicollis. The sequence continues at coordinate 36,740 of NDXB01001175.1, read as the reverse complement.
TTTAATATTTTCTATTATTTCCCCTGTGTTCCACAACACATTGCTTTATGCAGAATTTCAAAGTAATGATATATATTTTAGATAAAGCTTTATAAATCGAGGTCTTGCTCTTCACCCTTATTTGGATGAACTAGTGAAATACAGCTGCATTATGAAATCTGCAATATGTTATTAGTATTTGTACTTTCCTGACTATTTCACCTGAAATGTAGTTACTTTTTGCTGTATTCAAACTAAAATTGTTAAATTCCTTGTTCTGGATAATGTAGACAGGAGGTGAAATTGCTGATAAAACATCTACATAGCACCTTGTAGTAATTCTCTTTATTAATGGGTGCTGCTCTTTCATAAGGTAAGAGAAATTGCTTTCTGGTCTGTTGCAGATAATCTGGGCAATGCAAATACAATCCAGTTGTTGCAGGAAATGGCAAGCAGGTTCAGCAAGCTGTGCTATCTCATTGGTCAACATGGAGCTTCTTTAAGTAGCTTTCTTCATGGAGTAAAAGAAGCCAGGAGCTTGGCCATCCTGAAGCATTCCAGTCTCTTTTTGGATAGTTACACCGAGCAAGTATCCAATTCTCTCTCACCTCGAGTCTCTGCAGGCTTAATCTACTGACCACAAGTTAGGGGAAAGTGGATTGTAAGAAAAGTCACGTAACTAACTTGTGCTAATTGTGTTCTTGCTATTTAAGATGTATGCAGAGTTTTACACAAACGGATTAATTTTGTGGTGAGCTGTGTATTTCAAAGTCTTTGCCAGTGGAGTGCACTGGACAGCTTCAGCTTCCTTAATGTAAAACTCTACATACAGTAAACTCATCTTTGGTTGCTGTTACCTACCTGTAAAAAGGTGACATGCTCATTACTTAATAGTAAGGATCTTATAATGTAGTAGAGTTACTATGGCTAGGCTACTGAAGTAAAGCTACCTTTGGGGGCTTAAGGGGGCTACAAAACACATTTCAGTAGTAATTAACTAAAAAACTGTCTCCCAGGAGGATAATTCTTCTGCCCTGACATCTATGCATTGTGCTAAAGGCAGCAGCAATGTGGAATAGGAGTGCATGTTCTATGCTCCAGGTGGAAAGTGAATCCTAAGTGTTCCAGTAGCATTGTTTCATTGTCTAATATTTTCACAAGTACTTAGATTACCTGTGAGAGCTGTAATACCTTTTACTACAAGTGAAACTGTTGGGAATTACAGCAGCTGCAATTTCCAGAGCAGTTCTTATTTTGTAACTGAAGCTCTTCCTAATTTTAGGTATTGTACTTCAGTAACAAACTTCCTCGTAATGGGAGGATTTGCGCTCCTTGCGAAGCCAGCAATGTAAGCAAACCTTTACCCTTTCCAGGAATTTTTGCTCCGTACTTTAAAGAATTGTGTGTGTAATGAACATGCAGAGGCTTGGTCTCAGCTTTCTTGAATACACTCATTCCTTCTCTGTCAGACAAAGAAAAAGTTGTTTCCTCTCAAGTGTGATAACAATTTAGGTTAAAATGGTGCTAAATGAGTTTGCTTACTTTATCTCGAAGGTGGAGAAAGGTGGAAAAAGGCACAAATTACTATAAATTTCAAGAAAAAATGTGAATACAATTCAGATAATGATTTTTGAGAGCTTAGTCTTGAGGTTATATTTTCATCATCTCTTCAGTGTTTGTTAACATTTTATTCTTTCAAAACATTGCTGTCAGGAAAAGACAGAAGAGCAACCTCTCCTTTAAGAATTAGGAAGAGTAGACAATGTGGATTTGCTTCCATTTGAATTCTTAAAGTTTATGGAAGTGCTTTAAAGTGATGCAAAAATAACATTTCTGTGTGTGTGTCTTCTCTGCCTCTCAAGGTTGCTTTATTCTGTTTTACTCATAGATGCTCTTACATGTGAGGAAGAAATTGCACCTTAAGGGCCTGAGACAGTATATTTGAAGTTTACAGACCATAAAGCTTTTTTCTTAGTTCAGTATTATCTTTCTCTAGGAAATAATGATGCTGCATCTTTCACTCTAGTGCTATGAAGAAGTTGTAATGAAGTAACAAGGGTATTTTTAACTTGTCTGAGGAATTGCTGGCTTTCCTTCCTTCCGTCCTATATTCTGTAATGTGGGAGTAAATCTATTCCAGCTATTTATGGAGCACTTTCAACGTAGTATAAATGGTGGTATTAGAAGCTAATTACACAAAGAATCTTCTGCACCTGAGGACCAATGCTGGAGCCTAAATACCATATCCTACTGCATAGACATGCTGAGAATCTCTCTGCATTGGTCAAGACTTTTAGGGTGGTTATAGGAACTCCTAGTTCAAGTATAAGCTTATTTATAACTGAAAAAATTGTGGATGCTGAAATTACTCATAGTGAATTCATCACATCAGTTGTTGCTGTCAGGTGTCACAGCTTTCCCTAATGCAACAAGGGTCTCAAGTGAACAGCACTTTTACTGGGGTCTGAAACTTCAGGGAGGAGTTGTCTTGGAAGTTTTCTCCTCTTGCTTGCAAAGGGAAGTCAAAAATATCTTTGCTAATTTCCCCTTGTCCCTTTCTTGAGTTATACTGTCTTAAGTCAGTGCCGAATGGTGTCAGCCTATATTTTATGGATATTCTGTGAATTTCATGGATATTATACGAAGGCATCAGAAGTAGTCCTAGCTTTAAAAAAAAAGGGCTAGCTTCAATAGCAGGTTTTTGAGCATGTACTCTGAAAGGGTAGGTGAGTGTTGTGATTCAGTTATTATTTGACACTTTGACAGAGACACCTCCATGTGAGGGTCTCAAAGCACTTTAAAAATGCAAGCCATCCAGGTGGTTAAACTTAAAACTAAGAAATATGGTCTTCTGTCCAAAGAAGACTTTATTCTTAATGTTTGTTGAACAATAGAGTTCTTAAATATCATTAGCAGACCTAGAACATAGATGTTATTTTGATGTGTGAAGTGGCACCTTGCTAATTATGTAGAATTCTTAGGGACCCTGCTGTGCAATTCTCTGATCTGTTTCACTGTCCCTGGCACCTGCTTTCTTAGTCTCACCTGATTCTTGCCGCTTGTGGTTTATATGCCTCCCAGCTGAAATGTGTTGTAATGCAGATGTGTCATATGTGCTAGCACATGTGTGCACACAGATAGGGTGAAGGAGAGGGAAAAGCAGGTTTGTTTTCCTCTTAATGAAGAAATCCTAGTTTTGTGTGTAATGCATTGTCTTCAGAATCATTTCCCTCTTCTTCTCTGAACTAGATTAGTTCTCCCCCTTGGAAATCAGGCTGAGGATTGAACAGATTTCCTGCCTTTCTTTGAGGTAGGATGTAATTTTTCTAGTTAGGGGGAAAACTGGTCAGTTGCCTTGAACAGCAGGGGTGGGCAAGAGATTATTTCAGTATATTTAGGGATGTGCACTGGAACCAACTTAGGATGCTTTCAGGCCTTCTTGTATGAATCAGCAGTGTCAGAAACTTACTAGTCTTAATGGGGAAGTCATTCCACTTGTTAGCACTTTTACTAATCAAGTGTTAAAGTGGAAAAAAGCAATCAGTTACCTTCCTAGTGAGGCAACTCCATCAACTTTCTTCAACCAGTTTAATGACTGAGCATGTGAGAGTAGAAGTAAACAAAGTCCTGTGTTAGAGTTGTTATGGAAGAGCTACATGTCTGTATTGCTGTACTTCCAAAACTAAATTAGGAATAGATTAATAAACAGCATGCATTTGCCATCATAATTTGTACTGATGTGTGAAAATCCAGAAAGGGCCATTCTGGGCTCATTTACACAGAACATCACTAATGTCTTGCTGCCTTTGTTTTTGTTTTTCCCTCGTCTCCTCCCTCTGTTCTCCAATGGTCCCATCATTTAGAGACTTCTTGAGTAAAAACCAGGAGCTGTTACAGAAACTGTCTGAGAAGAATGAGGAAAGCCTCCAGCTAGTGGAAGTTCTGAATGCTCTGTTTTTCATGCCGTTTGGACGACTTCATAGTTACGCTAGAACGTTGCTAAAGCTTGCCACATGCTTTGAAGTGGTAAGCTGGCTTTGTTATCTAGATCTGAATAAATACACACATGAAACTTAGGGCTCGGAAGTAACTGTGTGAAGTAAACACCAGGTAATTAAAAATAGCTTAGTCCTCAGAGAAGCTGCCTCAGCTTGTGTTTGCTGCAGGGAAGATGGTGCACATTCATTTGTGCAGGCTTACGCCACACCTGCACAGATCACACGACAGGTAGAGGCTTGTTATCCTGCCAGAACTTGTTTGTGTGCCTGAGCCTAATTGCAAATAGATTATTTTGATGTTTGCCTGTTGCTTTTCAGTTCCATCTGGCATCTTTACTGTAGCTGCCCTTGGCTGTAATGCTCTACTAAAAATACCACATATATGTTAGGTAGACTTTTACCACCCATTTAGATGTATATAATTGCATACTTTTAAATTAAGAGGTGACTAAAGAGGAACATTAACTACTTGTACATTTACCCCAATATGGTAATTTAAAGTATTACTCATGCAATTATTAGCCCTACTTCTGCTGCAGCTTGTTAGGCTGCAAGAAGGTAGATCATGTAATTGTATATTAATCATTTTCCTCTTAACATTCATGGTGCTTCTGTTTTAAAATCTCCCAGCATACCAACAGAACATGTGACCAAGAAAATAACTTACCCTCCACCATTGCTTTATTAACCAGACCAACTGTCATACATTTGGTGCTCATTTAATAAAATGAGCAGTTGCACTGCAGTTTGGTTAGTGCTGTTGGTACAGGTATTCAGAAACGGTCTCAGGTCTGTCTTACTTTGTTGTGCTCTACAGGCATCTCCAGAGTACCAGAAGCTGCAGGATTCTAGCTCATGTTATGAGACCCTTGCTGTCCATCTTAACAGAAAAAGGAAAGAAGCAGAATACACGCTTGGCTTCTGGAAGACCTTTCCTGGGAAAATGACGGTACAATGACAACTGTCAGTCCATTAGCAGCTTGAACCTTTTGCTGGTAGTGTTACACTCTGTGCCTGTTACTGATGCTGCTGTCCCAGTTGCACTTCCCATTTTTCTAATTTGTGTTGCTGTGGTCATGTTGCTTTAAAAAGGCTGGCCTTTTACTACCTGAGACAAACAGCACTGACCTTAAGTCACAATCAGTGAGAAGTAAGCTGCTGTACATTTGTTTTTAACCCTATCTGTAGGATTCCTTGCGAAAGCCAGAGCGTCGCTTAATCTGTGAAAGCAGCAATCGTGGCTTGTCCCTGCAGCATGCGGGAAGGTTCTCTGTAAACTGGTTCATCCTCTTTAATGATGCTTTGGTACATGCTCAGGTAAGCCAGCTTATAGCCAGGAACAAAACCTTTTCTGTTTCAAATTACATGGCACGTTTTTCATACAGCAAAGACAAGTTTTTGCACTGTTCACTGTAATGTTGCTTGAGCACTTAAAAGTGATATTTTTTTCATGTTTACAAATAAATTTAAGATTTGAGTGCTGTTGCCCTGTAGCTGGCATGGTTTCTGTTGGCTTTTTCTTGGAGCAAGGTACATGTAAGGAGCCTGTAATGCACAATTTTCCACAGTCCTCAAAGGAAAAGAACTGTTCAAAAAAGTATGGGGCAGGGATAATGGGTCAATACCCAGTGCAGTTTCCATTCTTCTTCTTGCCTACAGTTCTCAACGCACCATATTTTTCCCTTGTCCACGCTGTGGGTAGAAGCTCTTTCAGAAGAAGCTGGTAATGTGTGAGTATTCTTGCTTGTGATGTTGAAAGCCAGGTATCTTGGGAGGGAGGATGAATGGTTTGTAACCAGTTATTGTAGGCGGAATGCAGTTATGTCTTCCTCTCTGTCTTGTTTCAGAAAGCTTACTGTCTTTCTGTGTCTTAAAAAGCCCCAACGACTTAAGTTGTATAAACATCAGAAAGAATAACGTAGTCAGGAGGGAAGTGAGTAGCCTTGCCTGCTGCTTGTTTTCACAACTGAAAGCTGGGGAGAGAAAGGGAAAATACAATATCCATGCTATAGGAAAACTTGCCTTTTTCTGCACAAAATTTTCCTATAAAATACTTCCCTCTATCCCCCACCCCATGTAGGAACGGATTGAAGATTACGACACCAGAAGAACAGCTTGTTCTTGTTCCTTCAACACCACAGGAAAAGGTGGGAATAGCTACAAATTCTGTGCAGCTTCAGTGATACGTGTGATTTTTGTTTTAATTTCCTACTGTGCAACCAAACGGGGAGGTGTATTGCTTAAGTACTCACCAAGGACAAAGTCTTCCTACAGCTTGGTATGCAGGGTGACTGTATGCCATGCTTGTCTGTAGCACTGCTCCAATTTACAACACCATACTGAGGAGTGCAAAGGAGATTACTGCAGTTGCTGTAAAGGTGAGATTCAATGCAAAGACAGATGTTGGCTAAGTCCTGTGATGAAACACTTTGTTTCAGACCAAGTGGCTGCGGGCAATAAGCCAAGCAGTGGATCAGGCCCTCAGAGGGACTTCTGACTTACTTCTGTGTGGAGCTGGTGGGAACGTGCCAAGACAGGAGCCTCCTGTTTCTCGCAGTGCCAAATACACCTTCTATAAGGACCCTCGATTTAAGGATGCTGTTTATGATGGGAGATGGCTTTCAGGAAAACCCCATGGCAGGTAAAGGTACTCGAATGTAATAGCTGCAAACAACCTGAGGTGGTTGCTGTATGAATAAATAGGCTCCCTCCCAGATGTTATTTGGGAAGTGTGAAGCAGACCGTTACCTTACACATGTGTATGGCCCCATTTTTTTTCTTTTTCCAGAGGGATCCTGAAGTGGGCAGATGGAAGAATGTACTCTGGGACTTTCCGGGCTGGGCTGGAGGATGGGTAAGATCCTCTCACTGCTTGTGGAGCCAGAGGCCAAGGAATACCTTTTGCAGTAGGAAATAATCAAAACCTTGTAATCAAAAATTTAGCACTGAGTCTTATTAACTAAGGGTTACTTGTGTTAACAAGATCTGTCTGCATGTTGATACATAGATAATCTCTCACTCAGAGATACTCTGGTTGTCTTCACAGCAGACTCACTAATTGTGTGATTAAAAATCTGTTTGTTCATAAACCCAAACTAATTGGGGTAATCTGCTGTAGGATGGAGGGAGGAAATGATAAAGCAGCTGAGGAAAAGAATGGGTGGGTGGGAGTAAACTCCAAAGCAGAGGAAGCCAATTGAGAAGTCTGCAGTCAACTTTCTGCTGTATAGGTAACTGTTAACTTTGTGTTGCAATGTTCTTTCAAAAGTAATGTGGATTTTGGGTTTTATTTTTGTTTTTTAATCCATGTAGAAAATGCAAGGCCTTTCATACCCTGTAGTGGTGCATCTTCTCTAATGCTTTCCTTGCTGTTTTTCTGGTAGGGCAAGGGTTTAATAATCTAGGAAGGAGACAACAAAATCTTGACTTGAGACTTCAGGGTTTGGGTGATGAAAACAAAACTAATCAGAGTATGTGATTGTGATGATTAAGGTAACTAGTATAGAGGACTCTGAAAGCAGGATGAACAGAAGTTATAGATGTTTTCCAAGTTACCTAGTGAAATGAGTAAGACCACTTGAAAGTAACTTAATTTATTACACAGCTTTTGAAATAATCTACAGATGTCATTGCTAAGAATCTGCTTAAGGCACTGTTGAGGCAAAGAGGTTAACTTCTTGCAAAGACATTTTTATATGAATCTTGTGGGCAGGGTACAAATGTATGTGGAGTCCTATTGGCTTGCAGACATATTTTCAGAGTAATGAGTTGGAGGGGAAATGGCAGTGCGGTCTGGCTGCAGACAGCTTTCTAAAATGCACTATAGCTATTGGTGTAATCTCAAACTAAAACCAGCTTTGGTCATTTGTAAATAACAGTGAGTTACAACTAAACCTCATGATTTTAGGGTTGTTGGAGATGGAAATATTGCAAACAAATCCCCACCAGGAAGAAATGATTGGTATTTAGCTGTAATTGTTAGAATTATCAAATACATTTGTGTTTCAGAATGCATGCTATAGACTCAACACTTAGTGATATCTTGTTGGGGGTACATATGCATTCAGGAGAGCCTTCATAACTGGATTTTAATCTCCTCAGAGATTACAGTCAATAAATAAATCTCATTCTTAGGCATATTGAATTTGCAAACAATTCTGCGCCACTGTTTGAACATAATTGGAACCTAGCATCCTTTTTTTTAACATTCAACAAATAGCAGTGTATGTTATCATCTTTCTCTGGAATAAAGCTGTGTTTAAATTATCGGGACCTGAAGAGGACAACAAAGGTAGAAGCAGTCTTAGGGTCTGAGAAGACTTGTAGCCTTCAGAAAACTGAGAGAGAGGGGAATATGTGCAACATGCCCCAGTCAAATAGGAAAAAAGTGGCACAGCCTAAATGGATCTAGTGATGCTGGAGTTCCTGCTTTCCCTTTAAAAAAAAACAAAGTAATTGCTGTAGCTGAAGAGATGGGCTAAAAATTACATAGAGCATTCTGATTTTAGAAGGGGTCTGTGATATGCATCAGCTCCTGGTTTTAATGAAGTGTGCTAGCAATTATAGCTGCTTATGTTCCATTTCTGTGTGTTGACAGGTATGGTGAATACCAAGTGCCAAACAAAGCCTTGAATAAAGATGACCATTATGTGGGGTACTGGAAGGAAGGCAAAATGTGTGGGCATGGAGTCTACAGGTAACACGTAGCACTTGTGCTGCTGTCATTGCCGAAGGAAAGCAGGGCTGGTGCTCTGGAGGATGGCTTACCAAGCCTCTGCACGTAACTTTGTTACATTTCAGACTGGTGAATATAGTTAGGTTGGTTTATTTTCCACTTTGCCTTTGGCGGATTGCTCACAATGCATACTTGTACCGTCTTCTGTTATTAATATCTAAATACCTACTCTAATGTTGCTACCACCTTTCAACAATAGAAACTTTCTTCTGAGGGAAATATAACCTCTAATGGTCTTGCTTGTAATGCAGAGAGTGGCTTTAGAACAACAAAGCATCAAAAGACTTGTATTAAAGGTTCACTTTTATCCCAAATACACTTTTACTAGAGTTCCTGCTTGCTGTGGCTGCAGTGGAATTCCAAAGAAATAAGAGGGTTGATTTGTTCTGGAGGAAAAGCACACACACACACACATATATATAAAACAACAAACCCACCCCAAAAATAACGCAACTGAAAAAAATAAACCCAGAAAACCAGAACCAATCAAAACCAAGCCTGACAACAGAAGCAGATTATAAGACTCTTTCTTACTCTCTTTTTCATTATAGCTATGCGACTGGTGAGGTGTATGAAGGGTGTTTTCAGGATAACATGCGTCATGGGCATGGTCTGCTACGCAGTGGGAAGCTGACTTCTTCCTCTCCCAGTATGTTCATTGGACAGTGGACAATGGATAAGAAGAGTGGTTATGGAGTTTTTGATGATATCACAAGGTAATGCTTCAGTTCCACAATTTCTTGATGTTACACTTGCAAAAAGTAGTAGGAAAGGATTTGATCTGTTATTTGCAGTAGTGGTGTATGTTGTCTTTATTATTTTTGATTTATATTAGGCTTTCTGGGTTGATGACCTAAAAAAGTGGGTCTAGAGACTGCTTTTTGGTGCTGCTGCTGGAGTAAAGGGGGGGGGGG